>PUHP01000621.1:0-21093 GCA_006783085.1 Colletotrichum shisoi | reverse complement strand
ATAATTTATTATTACTTTATGTATACCTCCCTATTTATTATATAAGCTCTAGGTTCTTACTATTAGGTACTTTAGCCTATTAAAGTACTTATATAGTAAGGAAATTAAGAAAATAATATAGATATAGATTTTATATATTACTAAGGATAACTTCTTTCCTGCCTTTAAAGTAGTATTCTTTACCTTAATAGGTAAAAATAACATATAAGCTAGCTTTTAATAAGTAGGCCTTATACCTTTTAACCCTAAAGTAGTTATTTCTTACTTAGATTTTAAGCTCAAGACGTTAATACCATTAAACTTATAACTAAGTAGCTAAGGCTCCCAGGACATAAAGATACTAACTATAGTAATAGAGGGTATATAAAGTACTACCTCCCTTAAAAAGAAGATCTAAGTATGTCAAAGTAGCTTACTAATACTAATATATAAAGTAATTAACTTCTAAGCTAAAGGTATTAGTAAGTTAGCTTACAGGCTTACTATTATTAAGGCTAAGAACTATAAGCTTTATATAGGGATAGAGGTATTAAGTAAGCGCTAGAGGGTAAAAAAGTCCTAACTACGTCTTAGAGGGTTACTTAATACTACTAAAGTAGAGGTACTATCAGTAGAAAAGAGTAGTGTTAGTACTAGAGGAGAGAATAACCCTTAGAAGGAGGGTTACACAGAAGGTACTAAACTACGCGCGTAACAATGTAGCAATTACAAAAAGTCTAGATATAACATACAAACGTATAAAGTAGTTGAGAATAGTAATAAGGAAGAGGGTAATAAGTAGTTTTAATTAATTTTATACGTTATAGTTTAATTAACTTATAAAGAGGTTAGAAGAGTAGGAAGAGTGCGCGACTTACTATAATCCGCAACTTGCTATGCGGGTACGTTATATCTAATACACCTATAAGAAGTAGTACTTATATAGCCCTAAGAATTTTAGTAGGCTTAGTAGTTACTTTTATTTCCTATTATTAGTAGTTATACTTATAAGTAAGGTAGCTATTATTATAGGCGTAAGTGTAGTACCTCAAGTAAATTTCAGTGTATTAAAAAAATACAAAATATAAAAATACAAATGCGTATATTTGTATTTTTATATTCTTAAGGAAAAATACATTACATGTATTTGTATTTGTATTTTTCCTAAATATAAATACAATACAGATACAAATACATATATTCATATTTGTATTTTTGTATTTAAATACACTATATATTAAGTAATTATATTAAATATTTAAAAAATATGCTTAGATTAAATTAACATACTCCTATATATATCTAGTGCATTTAGTTTAACTATAAGCTTTAATAACCTAAATACTTAAACTTAAGTATTAGACTATTTATATAGTATAATACTAATAGTAATATAGTAATAATAGTATATAGTATATTATATATATTGTTATTAGTATAAAAAAGTAAATAACTTTAGAATAGGTAATGCTACTATATTTCATACTATAGACGTAAAAATATAATGTTTATAGTTATTTAAACTATTGAGCCTTAGAATAAATATTAATTAAAAATATAACTAACTAATAACTATACTAACTAATAACTATACTTAATATAATATATATAAGTCTTACTAAATAAAATTAATAATACTAAACTAACTATAGTCTACTAGTAACTTAATAATTAGTAAAGTACTAAGTAGAGTTAATATTATTACTACTAATAGACATTATATCTCCTTCTCCTTCTTCTTCTTCTTCTTCTAAATTACTATTATATTATAGTCTTCTTCTATAGTAAAATCTAACTTATCTTTAGCTACTTTAGAATAATCAAAAATATCATTATATAATTTAGGGGTATAAATATCCTCTATATTATAATTAATAATATTTTTAGAATTATTAATAATAGAATTCTAGTTTTTTAATAAGACTAACTATCTTCTATTATTATACTTAAGATAGGTTCTTCTTTTAGTAATAATATTACCTAGTTAGTTAAAACTAGCTTCTACTGCTGCTAAAGTAGGAGGAACAGCGAGGTATTTTCTTACTATTATACTTAAAATAGGGAATTTAACTTTATTTTCTTCCTACTAGTCTAAAGGATTAACCTTCTTTAATCGTTAGTAATTATTACTTAAGAATATATATATATATATATAATATTAAATATAAAGAAAATACTTACTTTATTTCCTTATAACCCTAACTTATAATAATTATTAATTTCATCCTTTTGTATATTTTTATTTTCCTTTCTACTTTGAATAGGAAAAAGATTACCAATAAACTCTTCCTCAGGCTTAGATCTAGATACTTTTATATCTTTACTTTTAACTCCACTCTTTGTAGGGTCTAAAATAAAGTTAGTTAAAGTATTAGATCTCTCTTTTTCTTTTCCTTTATATTTAGTACTTAGGTTTTCTATACTAATTCTGTCTCTTATAGAATTAATATATAAACCTTTTACGTTACAGATTCTAAATCTACTATAATATATTGTTTTAAGCTATTATAACATTAGTTATAACTTATATAATTATAATATTAAAGAAATAAGGTATTAAATAGTAAATACTTACCTATTATACTCTCTAGCTAAGTTATCTTTAGCTAGCTATATTATACTAGTAGAAANAAGACTTAGATACTTAGACTATAACTACCTTACTAGAGGGCGTAAAAGCCTTAGGAGGTAGATAGGTATATGTAAATAAAGAAGATATAAATAATAGTACTATTTGTAAAGCTAGATAGGTAGTATGAGGTTTTAATTAATATATAGGTATAGATTACCTTAAGACCTTCTCTACTACTTATAAATTAGAAACTTAGAAAGCGATATTAATAATTAGTATAAAACTAGGCTAGAAAGCCTGTTAATATAACGTTACTAATGCTTTTCTTTATACTTATGTTAATAAAGATATATAGGTTCAGTTACCTACTAGTTTTATCTATAATAAAACGATAAGTACCCTAGAATATAACTATAACAATACAACCCCTAATAAAATGCTATACTGTAAGGTAAAAAAGGCTTTATATAGGTTAAAATAGAGCCCTAGACGCTAGTATAAATTTTTAACATCTGTTATAAATAAAATAGCCTTTAAAGAATCTACTTATAATAAAGGGATCTTTATAGCTAATAATAATAAGATAAAAGTAGTGTTAATATGCTACGTAGACGATATACTACTCATAACACCTACAGAAAAAGAAATAGAATATTTCTATAAGTCTATTAAAAAGGACATGATTATAAAAGGCTTAAGTATACTAACTAAGTTTCTAGGGAATAAGATATAAATAAAAAATAAGATCTTATATATATATTAAAATAACTATATACTAAAGTTATTAGAAAAGTATAATAAGAATAATATACCTTATAGGGATAGTCTTATTAATCCTAATCTAAAACTTAGGAAAAATAAAGAATAGGCTACCCTAGAGGAAATAAAGACCTATTAATAACAATAAGATCTTTATTATATGCTAGCTTAAAGACTAGACTAGACATAACCTACCCTATTAATCTATATACTAGATACATAAGTAGTCCTTCACAGGAGCACTTTTTAGCCTTAGAATATATCTAGGGATATATATATAAATATCCAGGCCTTAGATTAGTATATAACTATAATATAGACCTACAGATAATAGGTTTTATAGATTCTAACTAAGCTAGTAATCTAGACAATAGAATGTCTACTTCTAGTTATATATTTAACTATAGTTATTATAATCCTCTGGGCAACAACTCTAAAAAATAGAAAATAATAGCGCTATCTAGCTACAAAGCTAAATATATAGCTTTAATAGAGGCTATAAAAGAAGCNTCTACTTCTAGTTATATATTTAACTATAGTTATTATAATCCTCTGGGCAACAACTCTAAAAAATAGAAAATAATAGCGCTATCTAGCTACAAAGCTAAATATATAGCTTTAATAGAGGCTATAAAAAAGCTTTATACCTCTATAACTCTCATAACTATATATACACAAAGTTAAATATCTCTCATACTTTAGATAAGCCTATTATTTGAATAGGTAATAAAGTAGCTTAACAAGTTATAGAAAATCTAAAGCTATATAAAAAGGCTCAGTATATAGATATAAAATACTACTTTTCTAGATATTATATTTATAATAATAATATCTGTTTATATTATGTATATACTAGAAATAATATTATAAATATATTTATAAAGCCTCTATATAAAAATATAATCAAGTACTTTAAAGAAACTATTAATTTAAATAATGAGGGGTTTTTACCTAAAGACTATAAGGAAAAAAAGATAAATAAACTGAAAGAACTAGAAAATTTAGCATATTTAGTAATATCTAGCATAAATAAAAATAATATGCTCTAAAATTCCTAAGTACCTTAGAAAGATATTCCTAAGTACCCTAGAAAGAAAAAATTTATAAAAGTCTTCCTACGTCTTATAACTATATATATTCTAAAGGTTTCCCCTTAATACTTCATTTTCTCTGCTATAGAGGTTTTTACTTATAACTATAACTATAACTATAACTATAACTATTTTTCTCTTATAACGAGTTTTTTACTATAATAAGACTTTCCTGTTAAAACTAAAGAGTGTTTTATTAGATATATAACCTACTTTATCTCTTATATAATATATAATAGCGTAAGCTTCCTATGTTAATAGTAACCTTAAGGGGGTAACTAAGAATAAAAGGAGCTTATACATAAATACTTGCATGCTTAATTGCATATATCTTAATAACGGGAAGGGATATAAGAATATGATTTCTATATTTGTAATTTCTGTATTATAAGCTATATTTTGATATATTACTTTACTATATTACCTATAGTATAGGGCTAGAATCTTATTTTGTACTAGGTAGACTAGGGTAACTAGTCTCTGCTAGTTAGTATTAAGATTACTAGTTAATGCTATAAAATACCTACTATAGGATAATTATAATAAACTACTAGTAATACTAATAACGTATAGTAATCCTGAGATAACTTGTAGATTTCTTTACTTAGGTAAAGGTATATAATAAAGAGGATTTCACTATCCTTTACCTTGGAGATACTATTATTAATTAATATAGATATAACCTTTCTACCTAAATACATTACTTAGCCTTATCTCATCTTATCTACCCTATCTTATCCTTATCTTTAATATCCTATCTTCTACCCTATTATAACCTCTAAGTATAATAATAATAGTTAATCCTACCTACGCATAGTACTACTATATAGCTAATAAAGACCTAAGTAAATATATTATAAGCCTATATAATAGGTTAAGTATAAATTTACTTTATTAAATAATAAAAGTAAGAGTAATATATACAGAGGTTATTAATATACTATAACATTAATACTTATTAACTAAGAAGGAGGTAAACGACTAGTTATATAAGTAGGATACTATATATATAGAAATATTTAATACTAAGTTAACTAGCTATATAATAGTAAGTATATAGTTTATAGACTTTATAAAGGCCTTCTAAAATGGTGTCTTAGATTCCTAGATTATAGTATACTATGTAAGAAAGATTAGTAGTATTAGAAATAATATAATAAGGTAAGGTAAGGCTATAAAGGATACCCTATTCTACCTTGTATCATTAGTCCAAAATATCCCTATGTATACTAAGCGTAAAGTATCTGAGCTAACCTCTAAGTACTAAAAGCCTTATACTAAAAAGGATAGAGCTATGCTAGGGTACCTAGAGAAGAGCGCTAGGTCTGTAGTAGTATCTTTAATAATACTACAACCTAAGTTAAGCCTAGCCTAAAGTAGATATAAACATTAAGGCTATAGCTATAAAGGCTAGTAAAATAAAGGCTATAAGTAATAATTTAATAGTAGTAAATTCAGTAATGTAAAATACCTACTATATAATTAATGTTATACTTTATTATGGTACTAGGTAGTCTTTAAGGATTTATAACTAGATTAGTAGGTATAGAACAAAAATTTATAATTTAAATTATAAGTTAAGGAACGCCTATAGCTTGATAAAGAGCTATTAGCTTAAATTAAATAAATAAAATAATTAACAAGAGAAGAATAACTATATAGCTAGTATAGAGGAACTATAAAGGTATTACTTTATATGTTAGTAATGCTATATACGTTAAAGAACTTAGTAATTTTTAATTTCAGGCTAATAGATTATATTTTTAATAATATATTTTAGTTTAAAATAATAACTAGCGTTGTAGTAGGTACCTACATCTAGGTAGGTATAAAACATATTACTATTAGAGGATAGAATATAGTAACTATTAAGGTAATAAGTAAGGATAGCTAAGATCTTATTATTACCCTTTATGACGTAATGTATATTAGATTCTTTACCTTAAACTTAGTCTCTACTAAGAAACTCTAAAGATAAGGAATATAGTAGGATATAAGTCTAGGAAATAACTACCTATAATAAATAGATAGATTCTTCCTAGTAATAGTATGTAAGATGTATAATTAGTATGTTATTTAGTATAAGACCCCCCCGTCCTACTAACAAGGCTGCTTTTATTATTCTTAACTTAATATTGTAGGGCTATAACTATTGCTATCTATAACATATTATATACTCTTAGATAGAGAGGTACGCTAATTTTAAAAAGGTTAAATAGGATAATAATAGGCTACTACTAAGACGTTATAATATATACTCCTTATTAATATAATAGTACCCTATAAAAGGGGATATATAACTATAGTACTAAAGACTTTAATACCTAGACTATAAAGTAGTACTTTAGCTATTTAACTAGGTATATAAAGTCTGACTTACTATAGCTACTAGAAGATTAAACTACATTTACATAAAAGACTATAATGCCTATACTATAGGTAAACTATCTTATACGGTTAGAAGGGTAAGAAGAGAACCTAGTATAGGAATAGAATTAGGTAATAGATTAGTAATTAACTTTTATAACCTTAAAAAGGGATGTAGAGGATATATCTTAATAATAATTATTATAGACTATATATTGAGCTTGGTATAGGATTTCTACTTTAAGGACTAGTAAACTAACGTATTAGAAAAGATAATTATTAATTTCCTTATATTACTAGATGTTAAATATAGGATATATACTAAGGTAATTAAGAGTAATAATAAACTAACAAAGTATAAGTATATGATTAATACCTTTAAGTAGAGAGGAATCTTACTTAAGATCTTAGTACTAAATACCTAATTGTAGAATATTGGTATAGAACGCATTATACTAATTATTAAAGTAAAAGCTTAATACCTAGTAATCTAAGAGAACTTCCTTTATACCCTTTAGCTAGAGATCTTTATAATAGTAACTTACCTCTATAACTATATACTATTAGTAGCTTAGGGTAGTAATTACTATTTAAGGTATTTTATAGGCGCTTTTATTAAGGTAAGTATATAAAGCTAGTAATGCCTAACTTATAATATATATATTTATTTAGTTAAAGGGTATATATAATAATAACTAACGCCTAATTAGGTAATTATTAATAATAGAAGCTTACCCTAAGAGTATAGATAGGTTACCTAATTAGATATACGTTAAGTAACTTATGTAGGATATAGTTACTATTATATAAAGAGGTCTTTATAGCGTAAGATAATATTTTTAATAAAAAGTCCTACTTTAATAAATTTATTAATAAACTTATAAATAACATTAGAGATATAAATCTTTAAGTAATTAGGTAGCATATTAATAAGTTAGTTACTAAGTATAAAAAGGCCCTTCAAATTAAGTAGGATATTAATAAAGATATAGATATTATTACTATTTATACTAAGATTNTAAATCTTTAAGTAATTAGGTAGCATATTAATAAGTTAGTTACTAAGTATAAAAAGGCCCTTCAAATTAAGTAGGATATTAATAAAGATATAGATATTATTACTATTTATACTAAGATTGCTAATAATAGTACTCAGAGGCTAGCCGTATTAGGCTTATATATAAAGGCGTAGTTTAATATTCTTTTAATACTACTATAGTTACTACTAGTATTATTTTTTACGCTACTAGTAACTCTTAATATAGGGGGTAATAATAATAATAATAACGCTATAAAAGTAACTATAACTATACTAAAGTAAATAATACTATAAATATTATATGAGGCTATATTTCTCATAGGAATAAGACTATATGAAAGGCTAGAACATAATCTTTATTATTACTAGTAGCCTAGCTAGCCTTATATTAATATAAAGAATAACCTCGTTAGAAAGTTTAACATAAGTACATTAGGTTAAAAGGTAACATGTAGATAGTCTGATACTATAAACACACTAATTAATATTAATTAATAAAAATTAGATTCTAATGTAGTAGTAAAAAGTACCTTTAGATATTTAAATCTATTAAATACTAAAGGTACTTCTAACTATAATAGTTTATTAAGCGTTAGAAAGAATTATTCTACTAGCCTAATAGGTACCTACCAGAAGCTCTTATAACCCCTCCTATCTTATAGTTAGCTAGTATACTATAAATATAAAAATAAGTTTAGATAAGCTAAGAAAGATTACTTTTAAGGCTATATAGTATTAAATACATAAGAAATAATAAAATATTATAATACTATAAGATATAAGATCCGTAGATGCTATTAAGTATGTATCTATAAGCTTAATAAGTATAGGTAGCTATTAAAGTTTAAGGTAAGGCTTATTATATAAAGAGATTAGTAGGTAAAAAGCCTTTAAGAAATATATGTAGCTACGCTCATAAGTATATCTTTTAAGGTACTAATAGTAATAGTAGTATAATTTAACTTAAGGCTCCTTCAATATATTATAGTTATTACTTTTATCTATATAACCTTCAACAAAGTAGTATTTATAAAGATACTACTAGGCTACTAAGTAATAGGCTAAGTATATTAACTATAGAAAGCCTTATATAGGCTATACTAATTACTACTCCTATAGTAATGTTATTCTAAAAAGGGTCTTTAAAATGTTAGCTTTTAGTAAGTAAAGAAAACTACTCCTAGAAGAAGGGTAGTATAATCTTCTTCTTTTACATTAATAACTATATTATAGCCTTTAAGAAGGGATATAAAGATAAAGTAATATGATTTATTAAAAAAATATAATAATAATACTACCTTAAAGGAGGTTAACTATTATAATAGTTCTTAGGTATTGAAGTTATTTAAGATTAAGTATAATAAAAGATTTAGTTATTATAAGCTATATATACAGATAAGGCGTTAAAGCTTACTAATAATAAAAATACCTTAAGAATAACCTTAATAGCTATAGGGGAGCTTCTTCTTTTTAAAGGAAACACGTTACTATACAAAGTTATAAGATACTTAAAGAAAGTAGGTATAATTCTATACGCTATAGTAATAACGCATTTAGATATAGCCTTTATAGTAAGCTAATTAGCGTGCTTTGATTAAAACCTAGAACTAAATTATTAATAAGTAGTAAGTAGAGTCTTAAGATACCTTTACGTAATAGGGTACCTCTACCTTAAGTAAAGTATAATACTAGGTAATAAGAATAATACCCTTAAGGTAGTATTAGATACTAGTTTTATAAATAAAACTATTAGTAGGTATAGATTATAAGCGTATATAATAAAGCTATTTAGAGGTATAGTATTATAGCGTGTAAATAAGTAATTAATAGTTATAACTATTAGTTTATAGGGGATTAGACTAAATAACTCTATATTAGAGATAAGGAGGGTAGATTAGAGTTAAGGGGATAAAAGTAGGGAACTACCTTCTTTACTTAGTAGGTAGCTAAGTAAAGCCTATACCTAGACCTCCTTCCCTCCTTATAGCTGTAGTTTACTATTACAGAATTAAGGTTATTACTAACTTTAAATAATTAATTAATTTTACCTTATACTAATACTAATTAGTAGTTAGTAATAACTATAGACAAGCTAAGTTAAGAAGAGAGTCTTAGTAGGTTATTATAAACCCCTTCAGATTACTCAAATAACTCTTTTATTATTTAGTTAGCTATTAAGGTTACCTTAAAGGCTAAACCTTCTATTATTTAGTTAGCTATTATAGATACCTTTAAGTACGTTACATTATACTATTTATTAACCTTATAGAGTATTAGACTCTACTTAATAAGTATACTTATCTATAATATTTCCTACTACCTTCTAGATTCTTACCTTACCCTATACGAATCTATTCTTTAACTTATAAAATTACTATTATTAACGCCTTAAGATCTATAAAAACAATATCAATTATACTATCTTTCTCTTTTTTCTTTGACTAGGCTTTAATGCTAATAATAAGATACTTAAATATAAGTATAAAAGGAAAGCGCTAGTACTAAGTAAGCCTAAGGATTACGTCTTTAAAGTCATGAGAAAAATATAAAACAATAATAACTATAACCTCCTTATAAAAAAGAGAGGTTATTACCAATTAACCTATCTTTTATTACTTTATTTATCCCTTTATTATATATTTAATCTTTTATTATAATAGTTAACCTATCAGGTTCTTTATAGTAGGGGTAGGCTATAAGGGGATTAATAATCTCTAACCTCCTTCCTAATCCTTTAGTCTATATATAATTTACTAACTACGTAACGTAGGGTAACATTAATAAGGTATTTACAAGCAATTTAGAGCTAAGAAAACTTAGAGGTTATAACAGGGCATAAGATAGGATATCAAAGATAAGGTAGATAAGATAAGATAAGTGCGAGTAACGTATGTAGGCAGAAAGGTTGTATCTGTATTAATTCATTATAATAGATAAAACTAAGGTGAAGGATAGAGAAATCCTCTTTATTATACGCTTTTACCTAAGTAAAGGAATCTGCAAGTTATCTCGGAATTACCGTAAGTTATCAGTATTGCCAATGGTTTATAGTGATTATCCTATAGTGGGTATTTCATGGCATTAACTGGTAATCTTAATGCTGACTGGTGGAGACTGGTTACCCTCGTCTACCTAGTACAAAACAAGATTCTAGCCCTATACTATAGGTAAAAAAGTAAAATAATGTATTAAAATATAGCCTATAATGCAGAGATTTCAAATATAGAAGCCGTATTCTTATATCTCTTCTCGTTATTAAGATATATGCGATTAAGCATAAGGTTATTTACATATAAGCTCCTTTTATTCTTAGTACTATTAGTAACTCTACTACTTTATATAAACCTAGCCTATAATACGTTTTAACCTCTACCTACCCTTAGGTATACTAACTCGTAGAGTAAAGAATAGCCTCTAGAAGAATAGTAGTAGCCTACTAGGGGGATAGTACCTAAGATAAACTTCGTACTTAAGGGTCTAGTACTATAGTAGCTAAGAGAAACTTTACCTATCTAGATACCTAGGGGCGTAATAGTAATAACAACAGGGGAGGCACCGAGAGTACTACTAGTAGTAACTAAGAGAGTACTTCTATACCTATTATAACTAAATATAGCTTTAAAGCTATAGAGAAGACAATACTAGGGGAGGTTTAAGCCCTTATGTAGGTAGAAATAGATAAGGCCTAGAAATAGAAGAATATAGAGATAATCTTAGCCCTTAGGAATAGGGCTAACCCTAATATAATACTTAACAGCAGGGTACTAGCTAACTAGTAGCAGGCCCCTAAGTAGCTACAAATAGAAAGTTAGGGGAAATAATTACCCACCCTTTAATATAAGGGATTAAGTTAGGCTAAGCTAGTAGATTTCTAGTTTAAGCTTTTAGGCTAATTTACTTTAACTAGCCTAGATAATAATAGTAATAAGGTGCTCTTTATAGGTAGATGCCTTAAGGGACTAGTAGCCTACTAATAGGGTACCTACGTAGATGTATACTATAGAAATAACTAAGCTAAGGTTGCTTAGTCTATAATACAGAAGTAGCTACACAACAGCGTTACTAATAAAAATATACAGGTATATAACATAGCTTTAAAGCTAGAGAATAAACGATAAAAGCTAGGGTAATTAGCCTAAGCTTTTATTAACTAGTATAAAGCCCTTAAGGTAGAGTACCCTAATAGACTACTAGAGAGGCTATAGGTAATTAATATAGTAAACTATATACTCCCTAAGCTAAAGGATAAGGTAATAGCTTATAGCCTACTAGATAACTAAGAAGCCTTAGATAATATAGTAAAGTAGGTAGAGATAATGTTATAAGATATAAGGCGTTAGTTGCTACCTACGTAACTAACAGCGTTGTTTTATTACGTGACAGTTATGAGCCTAGTCCTACTGCTGTTGTGCTACAATGGTATAGGTAGTGATTTAAGCTTCTAATTCTTAAGCACTATAGGTTTAATTCCTATAACGCTCCTAGACGTTTTCAACACTTGTGGTCCGTAGCCCTAACCACCTAGACTTCGGTAACACGTACCCGATTAGAAGGTTTAAAGCGTTAGTCAGTTAGTTCCACACTAAAGTGTAAAAACTAGGGGGTGTGTCACAAGACATAAGGCGTTAGTTGCTGCCTACGTAACTAACAGCGTCGTTTTGTTACGTAATAGATAACTAGGAGGATTTAGAAGAAGGCCTAGGTAAATAGTACTTATTAGATAGGATAATAGTAATAGTAGGTACCTACCAGGTAGCTACCCTAGGAGCATACTTATACTATAGTAGAGGTTAAGACTAAAGTAAGGGATACCCTAACCCTAGTAACTAAAGAAGTAACTAAGCCTAGCTAGATGGAGTAGAGGAGCTAACCTCAGCCTATTAAAGGGATACTAGCGTAGGATTAATCCTTAATTTTATATTATAACTGTAGATAGAAGGGCTATTACTTAGATTAGTACTAAGAGCTAAACTACTATTACTATAGTTAGCTATAATACTTAGGTAAGAGATATACTACGCTAAAGGTAGCTACAGGCGTAAACGTAATTAATATACCCTAGGGATAGGGGTTTACCTATAAACGCTAATAATTTAAAGCAACCCTATAGGTAAGGATTAGGGGTAAGTAGAAGAGGGGGAAGGCCTTAACTAATATAGGTGTAGACTATAATATAATTAACTAGAGGGTAGTATCTAAATTAGGTTACCTACTAGAGATTAGTAATGGACTAGAGCTAGAAGGCTTATAGGGATTAAAAGCTCTTAACTATAGTTATAAAGTCTTAACTACTAGAGTAACAAATAATTTAGGTACTAAAAGGATATAAGTATACCTATTCTAGGTATCTACACTAGAAGATAACTGTATAGTAATCCTAGGGATCCCCGTCGGATAAGTAGTATCCCCTAACCTAATATAGAAGATACTTAACTAGACGTATTTACTAAGGGGTAAAGACGTTAAGCTAGTAATAGAGAAGAAAGCTATTAAAAAGGTATAGAAGGATGCTAAAGCTACTTTTATATTAGAAATAGGGGGTATATAACATATATATAGACTACTAGGGGAGGAGTAGGGGGGTAAAGTGGAAATACTAAAACTACTAGTGTTACTAGAGGAATATATAAAATAGGCTTATATCTTTTAAGAATAAGGCTAGTATAAGAGTAATAGTAGTAGGGTATATACTATTAACCTAAAACTAAGAATAAAGCCTCTGTAGGGCTTTATCTACCTACAAGTAGAACTTAAGCTAGCTAAACTTAGGGAGTATTTAGAGAAAGCTTTAGTAAAGGGTTAGATCTAGTAATCTAAAAGCCTAGCTAGCGCTCCTATTATCTTTATACCTAAGAAGGGGGTAAGCTAAGGCTTTATATGGACTACTAGGGGCTTAATAGCGTTACTATTAAGAATTAAATACCCTTACTACTAATCTTAGAGATCCTAGACTAACTTACTAACTTAAAGTACTATACTAAATTAGATCTAAAAGATGAGTACTACTAAGTAGTTATCTACAAGGGAGATAAATTGAAAATAGCGGTCTAAATATAATATAGCTGTTATAAATATAAGGTTATACCTTTTAGACTTATTAACGCGCCTATAACTTTCTAAGCGTATATTAATAACGTACTAGTAGACCTAGTAGATATTATCTATATAGTCTATTTAGATAATATCCTTATCTTCTTAAAGGATAAGAAGTCTTATATAGAAGTAGTACAGTAGGTGCTTACCTACTGAAACAGGGCATGACCAGTGTCTAGGCTCCCTGATCACGTGGTTATGCTTGATCGAAGCATATATAGACTTAGCTAGACTTCCTACCGATTAGAGAAGAAACAACAACACATCCTCCCTTTCAATCAAGACAACAGATCCCTTAGATCAAACTAGAGCCTTTTACTTATGATTTACCTTCGAACGCGGTTACGTGAGACATCTAGGAGCATTCTCCCTCCTTATTAACCAGACAAGTGAACCCCTAATCGAGGCTTTCTAGACCTCCAATCAGGATAGCTCTTATGTCAATCAGAGGGGCATCTCACGTTAGCTTTAGTGTGTTGTGGTGATTAGTCCTAGTCACCGCGCCGCTCTAGTTATCCTTTTACTACACCTCTTTTAATAGTCTCCCCTTCTAGAAATCTGAATACGCAATAGATTTAAGTAATCAAAGAAGAACAAAATAACTAATTAAGGCTAAAGCAAGTAGCAAAAGCCTTATTAAAGTAACAAAAGACAACAAGCAATAGAGATAAGCAATAGAAGCAATTTAGCAAGCGGGAATGCAGTAGACCCTAAAAACTGCTAAGACAAAAGCAGATTAAAAGATAACAAGCAACAGAGATAAGTAATAGAAGCAATTTAATAAGAGGGAATACAGTAGACCCTAAAAACTACTAAGACAAAAGCGGATTAGAAGACAAAAAGCAACAGCCTAGCTAATTAGGTAGCAATAGTAACAAGTTAGTTAAACAAGATAAATATAAGATTTAAAATTGCAGGACTTATTATTATGGTCTACAAACGCGAGGATTGAGTTAGAGCGAGAAGCGCCTAAGGGACTTGTTTGATTATGTAGGTTGATTATTCCCTACTAGGCTATTTAGTTTAGGGTCGCAATTTTAGTCTGATTAGCACCTGTAGAGCCGTAGGTCTGAGGGCATTTGTAGATTAGGCGACAACGAATGTTCACCGACATTTCCGACTAAGATTGGAGTCTGTCCTTAATAACCTCTATCTAAGGTTATAGTTAATCACGCGGCGAGGACTTACTTTAATTACAAAGACTGCCTTGATTATAATAGCGGCTTTATTGTAGTTATTAGGAAGGTCTATTTCTCCTATTTCGAAGGCGTGCCTGAGGAGTCTTGATTAACATACAATTATTAGAATTCTTGATAACCTTAACAACCTTAACAACTAATAATACTAAGTTACTAAGACAGATGACAACTACATCGCCTTTTCCTAGGGAGAAACCCCCTAGCCTACTACCCCTACTATTATAATTAATAGTTAGCCTGATGGTTCTGCCTTTATTACCTTTTGAGAGCCGAACGTGGTTGTGTCCTCTGACGACGATGATAGACCTACACCCTCTGATCTGCGCGAGGCTGAAACTGAATAAGATATTGAGGATTTTATTAACGCCAAGGTCCTCCGCACTCGTGCTGCGCACAATTTCTTCCTTACTGCCTATGCTTGACCTAATAACTCTACTAATTAGCCTAGTAAAATTAATATTCTAGCTAATCTGCTCTTACCTAACGAATACTAGTCACCTTAATCAAAACAGATTACCTACTTTCTCCTCACGTTAAAGCAGCTACCTGGAATTTCCCCCCTGTACTACTGCTAATTTAAGCAAATTACTACACAATTTATTATCTAAGATAGGCTTCTCTTCAAATAGGGAACAACTTCCCAACCTTAACCCTACTAAGTTATTAATAACAAATCTTACTGCTAAGAGCTTATTAATTAGGCCTATAACAAATCTAGACATTAGGGATAAGAGGTAACGTTTTATTATCTTGCAGAGCAATTCCACTAGCTAGGTATGTATACCTAAATTTATAACCTAATCTCTACGTACAAAGCCTATTAGAAAGCCTAATTAAGACAGCTTAATAACCTACACACCTCTACTATCCCAATCGCTCAACCCTTCGCGCAAGTCTACCTCAACATCCAACATATCAGCAAGTAGAAAGTAGTTAAAGCCCGCTGTGAGTTCACTAGTTATGTTAAAGCCTAAATTATGTACAGAGCTACCTGCAAAAATATCACCAAGTTCATCTAGGAAGACGTAATCTACCGCCACAGGATCTACAGCACCCTAATTGTCGACAGGGGATGTAAGAATAAGGGCGCGGTGGATATCCTAAATTAACGCTACGCTTCCCGCTGTAAAGTAACTTCTATATACAACCCTCAAGCTAATAGCCTCCTTAAGAAGGGCTACTAACCAATTACATACACCCTTTGCATTTAGTCTAATTAGAGCGCTAAAGATATTTAAACTATCCTTGCTATAGCTCCATTTGCTAACTAAACTACTATCCGCGCGTCTACTAGATATACCCCTTTTTACCTTATCTACAAAAGACACGCTATTACTCTAATTAAAGACTACACAGCGATATAGAGAGTTCTTAATTAGGATATACTTATAACCCCGTAATAGGAAATACAAACCTAACTTAGAGCCTTTACCTACCTAGCTAAGGATAGGAAACTTGCTATAGAAGCTATTACCTAATACTAAGCCTGCATACGTAATTAGTTTAATAAAAGGTACTTAAACGCCCTTTAAAAGGACTACCTACAGCTAGGAGATCTTATCCTTCTTTTTAATATCCAACAGAAAATCAACATATCTACCTCTAGAAAGCTTAATTATTACTAGAACAAACCCTTCTAAATTTATTTATCTAGCCTATCTAGCACCTCCTTTTAGCTAGAAACACTCTCTAGTAACCTAATTACTAGCGCTACTTACGCAAATAACTAACTTAAGAGATTCTTTGAGAGCTCTAAAGGCCTTTTTATTTTACCTAACAAAGATAACCTCCGCTCCAAGATTGCAGCAAACCTTACTAATCTACTTCTAAACAGTAACTTACTATCTAATTAAAACCCTAACAACAACAACTTAAACAACTCTTTAGACTTAGACTCTAGAGACAAACCTAATAACCTAATCTAGTAACTAACTTAATTATAAACAATAGCATCCTAATCATCCTACACCTTACTCCCTATTTCCCTTCCCTCCCTTAATTCTATATTATAATTATTTCCTTATTTCCTTATGTTTATAATAGGGGTGTATTCCTTATTTCCTTATGTTTATAATAGGGATGTATTCCTTATTTATTATAGTTCTTCTTTTTAGTATTATCCCTTTTACTAAATTTAGTAAAATATATAAGGGGATAAGATAAGAGAAAAACTATTCCTTTATTTATTTTACCTCTAATTTTAATTAACTACTTTAATTAACAACTTTAAAAATTCTTGATACTGTAATTAACTCCTGATTCTAGATACCTCTACTACAATTTAGCTCTTTAGCGTTATTCCCTTCTAATACTACTCCTAATGTACTAGCTCATAGACATCCAAAATACAGATAGCTCTGTTACACCACTCCTTATACCGATTAACCATTTGCTCGTGCGCCTCCTTAATATAGTCGCTTAGCTTGCACAGATGCACAGGGCCCACCTTGACATCCTAAGGGATTAACAAAGCTAGACCATCACTGCTTATCTTCTGCCTGTGCGCCTTTCCCTTATCTAGATCAACACCAGGATTGCCTCCGTTCTGCTAATAGGTAGCCGTTATCTTAAAGTCGCATTTCTTCGTTCCCTTGTTATACATGCAATTAGCGCAGCGATTATAAAACTCTCTAGGCAACGAGACGCACTCAAAGAAGGGAGTCATGCTTCTTACTATCTCTTCTCAGCCACCAACATATCTCTAGAAGCTACAAGCACAGCAGTCGCAAGGAACTCCGTTCCAAACACTAAACGCCTAGATTAGGAGTATATTAACTACTGGAGTTTAATTTAAGAGACGCTAAGTAAAAGCACTAAAAACGCTAGCAATCTCAGTATTAACAAAGACACAGCGCTAGAAATTATATCTACTAAAAGACAGTTTTAGGTTACTTAAGACCTTCTTTACAATTATCTAATTTAAGACGTTTAACTAGAACTAACCTAGACTCTAGAGGCCTTCCTTGAACGGATTAACAAGCTTGAACTTAGCATATAAGACACTACCTAGACTAAGAAGATAAGCCTAACCTATATGAATCCAAAGAAGGAACTATTAATTAGCACCTTTAACCTCCTTAATTAGACTAGGGACCTTGCCTTGATTTGTTAATTATTAACCTTTTAGACTTTATACTTCTACCGCTTTATTAACTTAGCTTTCTTAGGTAGGATTAATAAGAACTACTATAGATAAATTAAATCTATTATTCCTTTGCTTAGTTAGTGCTTGTTATCCTTAGTAGTAGTAGTTATAGTAACTAAGGTTAGACTATTATTAATTAAGAAAGGGATGTTTAATTCGTTTAATTTAAAGGGTAAGAAAAAGTATAAAGGAGGAAGAAGTTAAAAGAGAAGGATTAAGGATAAAGAGACCCTTTTATTTTCGTCCTAAGCTACTAAAGGGAGGAAGGTGCCTAACAAAAAGGCTGTAATTTACAATAGCCTCACCTTAATTCCATCTAAAGGGTAAGTAAGTAATTTACTACTACAGCCTCTTATACCTTCTAATTCTATTAAGGCTATTCTTACCTTCCTTTAATTAAAAACCCTCTTCTTAACTAGTATAAAACCCTTTACTTCTTCTACCTTTTAAACCTTTCTTTTCTTCCTTATTAACAACAACCTATTAACAAATTTAGTAACAACTAGCGCAACCTTTTCCCTTTTCACATATACCTTCTTCATTTTTAGTTACTTAATCCCTCGCGCGTTATTTCCCAATCAACATCCACAATGTTAACTCCTTCTCCCTCAAACTCCTCCAGCGCCTAAAGCCCTTCCTCTACTACAGCCAAGATATAGGGTCTATACACCATTCAAGACTATAAGGACAGCCTCCATTACCAACACAGGAATTAGGCACCCAATCAATCCGTCAACTACCTCTAAACGCCCCCTAGCTATATTACTAACGCCTACCAATCCTAGTTCCTTAACCTATACGCAAATACTCGCTTTTCTCACCACACTCAGCCTTATTACTATGCTATAAGCAGCCGCAAGTCCTTCCCTTATTCTATTCCTACCCCCGCCAATATCCGCTTTCCCAATTAGATCCAGTAGGAGGATATCAACCCCTTCCTTCAGCAGCAAATAGAGGCTTTTAATCACATTACCAACAATTTCCTTTAGAAAGGCCTCAGCTACAGGAAGATAAAAAGCATCCTTTACAACTACTACAATCTTTAGGGACGCCTTCTCCAACAAGACTAGATTATAAGAGACAAGATCAGATCTACACTCCTCATCATAATTAGAGATCTCTTCCCTATTTATAACTATGTTATAGTCCTAATTAGCTAGTAGAGCACTAAGAGCCCTACTACAAATATTAACCTACTCCCCCAGCGTAACAACATTTACATAGTAATTAAAAACTCAGCACACCTTATTCTCTTCCCTCTTTTTGCTAACACTCCTAAACACTTTATAGGAATAATTGTTAATTAGCAAGATAGCATAGTCTACTAGTATAATCCTCTTTAGACTAGTAGTTAATTAGAAGCTCTTTTTATTAACAACATTACAGCTCTAAAAGCTTTTGACCATCGCATAAGTGCCCTATTACACGTCTAATACCTAATTAACGTCTCTACTTACATTATCAACTCTATTTAGCAGCCTGGCAGATAGGAGTGCAGTCTCTATGTTCTTAAGTGGTTCTAAACGGCTATCCGTTACAGCTAGCTATGCCTAACTAAGAACCTAATCTAGAGAGACCCTTAATATGCATCTAAAAAGACCTTTAGCAACAAGTTGCAAGCTACCTAGATTTAATAGATTAGCTACAAATTCCAATACAAGGGTCACTACCTACATAACGCTATAAGAGATATTTCCTCCGTATCCTTTAAGTAGGCCCAAGCAGAAGCTATTGAAATCCGTTAACAGCGTTCCAAATCCTAAGCGCCTTAAGATAAGGGATTAAGCTTAGAGGTCATCGTAATTAAACCCTATGTTAACTCTCTATCTACTACTAAATCCCCTACTCCTATTTAAATCCTATCTACTACTAATCCTTAGACCTTGTCGCCTCCTCTAATACTCCTAACTACACAACCTTCCTTAACATTTACCCTAATTAACCAACAAACTACTTAATTAATAACCCTTAACAGCCTGTTCTCTAAGGGTAGTAACAGCTCTTACTAATCGCTGCAACACCCTTGGCCTCCTGTTTGCCTAGATTATTAGTTACCTCTAATTAATATATAAGCTAGCACGCGCGATAAGACTTTAAAGCCTAGACCTCTAATTACTAAAGAGACTCTGCGCACAAAGCTTATAAAGTTAATCTTAAATATCTTAATAACTAATAACCTTAATAATATTATTAAAGGCCGTAATAACCTAGAATAGACTAATAATAATGCTAATAAGTTAATTAAATCTAGCGCGCCTAAATTAAATTACCTTTTACCTAATCCTACGTCCTCTCTACTTCCTAATAATGTTTAGTCTTAATAGAAGGATATATAATTAACGCTCTCTACGACTGAATGCGCCTGATGGGAGGAAAATGAGCGTAATTGTGCTTGGTACGCCAGCTGCTATAAGAAGCTTCTGCTCTGTTGTATAAATAAGCCTAAGCTAAACATTTATAAGTATTCTAAGGAGGACTAGGTTAATTAATACAACAACCTAATTAACAAGGCTACTTATACTAGTCTACTATACGCGCCTTAGGTCCTGCTGACTAGGGGAGATAACTAGGAAGGATGGGCTTGTAAAGATGCTAGGGATCTCTAGGAGAAGAAACAGAACTCTACTACTAAGGGGAAGAAGGACAAGGTAGCTAAGAAGAAATAAGACTCTTTGTAGTAGACTATACGTTACCTATTTTAACACTAATTATACCTTTCCTTTTTTTTTAAATAGTTTCTTCCTTTACAAGGAAGATAAGAAACTAGGGGATAATTAAAACAGGGTATAACTAGTATCTAGGCTCCCTAATCACATGGTTATGCTTAATTAAAGTATATATAGACTTAG
>PUHP01000620.1:8846-22949 GCA_006783085.1 Colletotrichum shisoi | reverse complement strand
GTTATATGAAGTAAACCTCCATGTAACCCTATTCCATTACTAACTAAAAATAAGCTCATTGTATCTTGTAAAATACAATAAACTAAAGCTAAAATAGCTACTCTATTAAAAAGTATTGAAATATCTCGTCTTATAGTGACGGCGTTGGAAAATCTTCATCGGACCCCATTAGAATTGGAGAAGGTCGACGATCTAGAAGCCACCATCTGGCAAATTGCGATGTGGGGGACTAAGCAAACCTAGCCATGGGAGGGAGGTTTGCTCACAAAAATCCGAAAATGCCAGAGTTGGACCACTCACTTGGAAGATGATGGTTGAAAGGATCCACCGAGGGGACCTGTGTACCTACCTAGGCATGTACGTACCCCGCTGAGGAACCGCCCCTCTTAGTATGGTCTCAGAGGACCCCTAATTCTTCTTCTTCTTCAGCATTGAGCGTGAGATTAACAGGCTGAGGTTGAAGCATCGTTAGTGGCACGTGGTGAAGGGAGCCGTCCGTGTTCGTGGGAGGCACGGCCCCCCCAAGGCACTGGACGACTTGACAATACTTCGAGACTGGCTTCGAGAAGGACCTCTGAAAAGGATAGAGACTGAGGTACGTTGCAAGGCGGTCCCTCTTAAGGTCGCACAGGTACCCAGGCACAGAGACGCATCCCAGAAAAACCACAACCCATGCGCGAAGCGACCAGTCCGGTCATTGCCCCGCCATTGTTCTCCGTCGGGTGCCCAATTGTCGCTCCAATGTGATGCCAATTTCTGCGGGCCTTTTGCTGAGCTGGCTGGTTGGTCTGTGTGGGTGGAGGGGCTGTTGACTGGCCTGGGCATTCGGAAAAGTTCGAGATCAACAGGGACGTGGGGACATACCCAATGACATCAGTCACCGCCGTCAATCTTGAAGCTGGCATGGGCTTGCAGTAGTCAGTGAGGCACACTGCCACTGCATACCTACGTAGGGAGACGTGTAGGTACGTACGGCCATAGGTTTGCAGGCAACCCAGAGCTTGAGCCAGCCAGTATGGAAATTTTTTGCCAGCTTTTTTCTTGGGTCTGTTTGTATACATCGTCGCAAAAGCAGCCAGTCGCAGTCTTCCCCCACGTCCTTCGGCACCACAGTTCCCTTCCCCCCCTCGATCCTCTTCACACAGATTTTTCCCTCTCTCCCTCCCAGATCCCTCCCCCCCCTCCTCCTTCCACCAGCAAAACAAAAACAAAACCAGGAAGAGGGAAAAAAATTACCATTTGCTAAGCAGTCCCAAAAGTTACTCCCTTATTTAAAAGACTGCCCCCGAGGTGAGACACTGCTTCTAGCTTTGTTGCCTTTTCATCTTTTGCGACTATAAGCTAATTACAACCCCCTCCATTTAATCGGTACCCCGCCACTCAAACGAACGTGAAATCTAAGAATCCTTTACTGAGATTCCTCCCCCCCTGTTCCTTCACTCCTAATCTCTTCAAACCCCTTCAGCACTTCACTCACAAACCGCCATAATGGTTCAGATGGTTGATACTGGTGTCACCTACGAGCAGCTCGCCGACCTCGAGCGCGAGTTTGAGGAGGTTGAGAACCAGATCGGTAAGTTTGTCATGTTTGCCTTGTTCGCCGAGGCCTGAGATCTGTGGTCCTTCCCAATTCCCAAAGGGCCTCATTGTTTGTTTCCTTGGGAGCCGTCCTCGTCCACACAGGAAAATCTTCACTTTGACTAACATCTCACCAGTCCGCAAGCAGTACGAGCTCTCCAAGCCTCTGTACGAGAAGCGTGCCGCCGTCACCTCCAAGATCCCCAACTTCTGGGCCCTCGTCTTCGAGCAGTCCCCTGCCGAGGTTGACGAGCACATCCAGCCTTCCGATGCTGCCCTGCTCCTGTCCTCCCTGAAGAACATCTCCGTCTCGCGCCCCGAGATCGACAACAGTGCCGCCAATGGCGACCCCCGCACCTTGAGCATCCGTTTCGAGTTCAACGAGAACGAGTACTTCGAGGACAAGGTCATTGAGAAGACCTTCTGGTACCGCCACTCCAAGTCCTACTCTGGCCTCGTCTCCGAGCCCGTCGACATCAAGTGGAAGGACGGCAAGGACCTTACCGAAGGCCTTCTGTCCCTCGCCAAGAAGGTCTGGGATCAGGGCCCCATCACCCCGGGCAAGCTGACCCCCGAGGCCGCGGCCCTCAAGGCCAAGGTCGAGGAGACGGGCATGGGCGGCGTCTCCTTCTTCACTTTCTTCGGCTTCATCGGCAAGCGCATTTCCCCCGAGGACAGCGCCGCCACCCTCGCCAAGGAGGTCGCCGACCACCAGGCCCGCAAGGAGGGCAAGAAGACGGATGAGGAGGAGGTTGACGACGAGGAGAAGGCTCAGGACCAGATCCAGTTCGAGCTCGAGATCTGCCCCGACGGCGACGATATCGCCGTCGCCATCGCCACCGACCTGTGGCCCGAGGCGCTCCACTACTTCAGTAAGTCCCTCCGTTCGCGCGCCGCCGACGCCCGTGGAGAAGACGGAGACTTACTCTCGATGATAGCCCAAGCTCAGGAGGCCGCCGAGATGTCCGACGCCGACTTTGAGTCCGACGACGACGATGAGGATGAGGACGAGGAGATGGGCGACGCCGAGGAGACCACCCCCAACAAGAAGCGCAGGGCTTAGATTGATGGCCCCTTCCCCCCCTCCATGATGATGAGACGCATTTTTCTTCTTTCTTAGAAACAAAACCCGGTGATACCATGACCGTTCCCTAGAAGGGGGAACTTGAATACAAACTTTTTTTTCCGTTGTCACGTCAACTTCCATCTGCTCAAACGGTGCTTCACCGTGACCTCATCGCCCGCTTAAGATCGATACAGTATCATCATACATGCGCATGCTACTCTCAGCCACGCTTGTGACATCGCGTCGACGAAGACGACGCAGGTGTGGTTTGTTCGACGGGTGGGCGTGCGCCGTCGGCCTTGAAGATGATAGGCCGCGCGGAGCGAAACCCTTTCAGGGGCGCTGCCGTGCTGCCGTGCCGAAGACGCTTCGAAGGACGCTGAATAAACCGCAGGCATTAGTTCCCGTAGCGTGAGAAAAGCAATCTCCGAGGACGGCGCGGCGGCCTCAAATCTCACGCGTATTTTTGGGCCCCGGGACGTCCGCCCGCCATGCCGAACTTTCCCCTCGTCGTCTGTTGGCCGTGCCCTGAGTAAGCGTCGGTGTGAACGTGTCGAGGAGACAGTTTGTGAATGGCAAAGTTTCCGGCTGTTGGGATCAGGCAGGATCGGCCGGCCTGTTCAAGTCCCCTGCTCGTCTGGCTCCGTACAGGATGTTGAGGAGGGTTCTCCAGCAACCCGCCCAGGGAGAAGTAGTCCGTTCGACCCGTGTTACACGTTGTGCGGTGCTTTTGATGGGGCACGAAAATATCGCCCGAAAGCGGTTGTGGGGGCGGCATCTTATATGGTGACATCCCAGGGTTTTCATTGTTTCTTAGCGTTGAGGGAAGAGAGCGTAGAGTGGCCTTGGGGCCGTTGTGAGCTGGACAAGGTTGCATATTCTGCACGAGAAGTGTTTATAGCCTAAGGTATGGGAATACCAAGAATGGGTGGTCGTCGTCCTAATTCCGCCACTACATAATTAAGACTTCGCACTACCCGCCTTTGCGTACAGGGTGTCATCTATGAAGATGGTTAACGAGGTCAGGATCGCATGTACCCGGCATGAGTGGCAGCAGTGTCGGCCGGTTCTACTTGGAGCGTTGACCCTGGGATGCCAAACGAGGAGGGCGTATTGTCGGCGGGGGGGCTCAAGACTGAGTCTTGTTCAAAAGTAAAAACCCAAAACTGGCGGTGGCTTGGCTGGGCACAGGAGATATGGCAAGCTAGCTTTCAGAAGCCAATGTGCCGGCACTCATGGCTGCGGCCCATGATGTAGACGAGAGAAATGGCCGTCGTCTCCGGAAGCGTAACGGAGGTTATGGAACTGCTAAACGAACAGCAGGTAGAGTGTCACTTGAACATAATTTGTGGACAGTCAGGCTCTTTGCGAGGTTTCGAACCCGCTTGTCGGAAACACTTAAGTTTAAGCTCAGGGCGCGACCCACTCTGCCTGGTCGTGGCTCCTTGAACCGATTTCCAGTTGGGATCACTTGCCACTCTCATCCCTCTATTTTGTCACCTCTTGCGGATCTTGGAGCCAACACTTTCTCAACGATTTTCAATCTAACACCGTCGAAGAACGAAAAGGGGCCCTTATGTTGATGACTAAGGATCGGACCCGAGCCTGCTTGGAAACAACCTCTTGCCCTCCTAACAAGAACGAAAGCCAAAGACATGTCCCACCTCCTCAGACGGGAAAGACCGTTCCTCCTTTCTCACAGTAAGCCGTTTGCAAGAAGGAACGGTGGCTGGGCTAACAACCATCTGCAGTCAATTGAACCCCCGGTTTGTAGTGAATTCGTTCTTTTCGTCGTTATCGTTCATTGCTGGTGCAGTATCATCGTGCGGAATCAATTTCGTCGCCCCTTCGAGTCCAACCACCAAGGCCGAAGGAGCATCCACCCTCCGAGACCCAAGACCGAAGGATTCACTGGCCCTGCATCGTTACTGACATTGTCCCATTATTCTTGTTTCTGGGGAATGGCCGTCATTGGTGTGACAGGCGTGAAAAACCACTTAAATTGATTTCCTTAGCAGGCAGAGGTGTCCAGCGCACTGGCCGCTCAGCTCTCGTACATGGAAGAGCTGCGGCTGGGTCCGACGCGGAGACCGACTCCGTGAAATAGTGGAGAATCCGGCGGACGCTCGCCGGACGGTTTCGGACATATCTTTGCTGAACTGCCCGATTTTCAATGGACACATTGCACAACCCCGACGCTCTTCTCAGTCGTATGAATCTCCCTTCACTAAGATGTGAGCCGGCTCTTCCGGTATTCGGCCGACACTCGAGCGCGAGGTGCCATAAGCCAATCCTCAGCAACGACGCTACGATGACGTCAAAAAATCCGGGGAAGTGACTTAACAGAGTAGAGTTTGGCCACGCAGCGCCGCGGGTGCGAGCCCACCCACACCTACTTACCCGCATCTAGCCACTCTATGGGGAAACATCCAATTCCCATCTCGGCTCGCTCGCTCTCGCCCTTTCGTGTGTGTCTCATTTGTAAGCCGGTGATCCTCTTTGTGACACCCCCTTGTCCCCGATACTTAAGGTTCTGCTACCTACGGCCTGCAACGCTACCAGGGCATCCCAATACCCGCTTATCTGCAATGAAGATAAGATCATCTTCAACCGCCTCTCGACGAATCTCAAAGATCATTGTTTTCAGTGGAGAGCGCACCTGTTCATTCGGCCAGACGAGAAGCATCAGCATGGCGACTCCGTACAAGATCCAAGTCCCAGTGACAAATACCGGCCTGTGGAAGTTCAAACAGCAAGACGACACGGCGAACAAGGTCTCGGAGCTTTTGCAAGAGGACCTGAAGGCGGGTGTTTCCACTCTTACTGACATTGAGGCGCTCGATGAGTTGCATGCTGATTGTCCTTACAGAGACATCACGTCTTCTTCAACCAAGATGGCTTCCACAATCATGTAAGTCCCAATCGGACACTGAACCGATTCACTTTTTTTTCTGTTAAACATTACCACAGATCCCCCATCATCTCCTTGCCCTCTTTGGCACCGGAGCAGGCCCTGATGCCATTCAAACGGCATACAACGAAAACGCAAACTACCAGAGACCCGTCAAAGAAAGCCAGGACAGTGTCGCCGACGAGCTCCACGACTGGGAAAAGACAAAAAAGTACCTGGGCCGAGAGAAGCATTACTCCGACTTCCTCCTCTTCTACCAGCGTGAGATCGAGAGGCTGGGCTGGGAGGCAGCGCTGAACGAGCACCTCTTCAAGGGTGACGAGCGCGCCAACGACATGTTCCAGCGCATGTTCGCCGGCTTCCTGCACCCCATCATCCAGCTCATGTACGGCGTCGAGTGGGAGCAGCCCGCCATCGTCGCCGAGGGCCTGGCCCAGGCCGCCGTGCATAAGAATCAGCTCAAGGCCTTCCTCGACGAGACCGAGAGGCGCGCGGACGAGACCGCCAAGACGCCGATGCCGCAGATTGCGGCGCTCATCGAGGAGATCCGGGATGACCAGAAGCTGGCCACGGCTGCGGAGATGGGGGACGCGAACAAGATCTTCGACGGCGTCATGAAGCGCGCGCCCGAGGAGATGCTCAGGGTCGCAAGCAAGGTCAAGGTCCTGCCCGAGGAGCTGGACGAGAGGACAGCCGAGATGTTTCATATTGCCTTCTACGTCGCTGGAGGCGCAGCCCTTCGTCCGGGGAAGGAGGCGAAGTGGGACTTCTTCTTGATGTAAGCCCTTTGAGGCCCGTGTTTGGAGATCAAAGGCCACTAACATCACGTCCAGCCATCACACGAACGCGGCGCCCATCTTTCTTAGTTTCAACTCCAAGCCTTGGATCTCGACAGAGAATAAGGTTCGCATGCTCGAGCACAAGATCCGGATGGATCTTGTCCAGTACGCGGCACGCGGCTGCCCAGAACTCCGCCTGGACCAAGTCAGGTCATACAAGCCGAGGGACCGGGACCAGGGCAAAGAGCTGGCCTCGAAGCCATCAGGTAGGTGACAATCCACCGCCCGGATGTGCTCGTTGGCCCACTGGCACCGACACTGACTGCGTTACAGACCTCCTTCCGAGATTCCACAGTATCCCTGACGACGGCCACACGATCAAGGTGGCACGCGCTCTCGGCATCTGTCACGAGCTGTCTTCCAAGTACGGCGACAAGCCGTGGATCAAGATCAAAGGGGACGACGAGTGGCTCAAGCTGGCCTACATGCTGCTGGATGGGACGGAGCACTGCGGCACGAGGTGGGTCCGCTCGGCCGGCTTTGAAGAGGCATGGAAGGTAAGCGGGAAGATCCCATTGACAACGCACGAAACCCATGTCTAACAACGGCGCCAGGACATTCCCGCTCGCGATTGACTAGCCGGTGGCGCAGAAACGGCATCGAGGTTGTGAAGAGGATTGAGGAACGGCGGACCGCATGCCATGGGAGCAAGCGGCGAGGCGGACTTGGCAAAACGGGGTATACAATTGTAATAATATCTATGTCTAGTCCAGCCCGACCCACCCACCACCATCCGAGTCGCTCTGGCCCCCGTCGGCGTCCCCGATGGCCAGTGTCTTCGCGGGATGGTCAAACGCGGCCAAATCCAGCATTTTTACGCCACTCGTCTCCTTCTCGTCCGCCTGGCCCACCAGGTAATCCACCATGTACACGTTGTCGTCGGCGAGCCTTCTGATCTCGTCCCGCATCCTCGAGACCGCCCGCGCGACAACCCTCAGCTCGACGTCCACCTTGCTACGGTGCTGCGTGAGCCAGGCGCCGTGCTTGTCCACCAGCGCCTTGACCCAGAGCAGGCAGAACTCGATGTGCGGCGTCTCCTCCGTCTGCGCGGCGACGAAGCGCAGCAGCCTAGGCACGTAGACGATGGGCGTGTCCTGGACGACGAGTGCGATATCCGCGTGCGGTATTGAGAGGAAGACGCGCTTGATGAGGCCGGCCTCGTTGAGGCGGAAAGCCATGACCAGCGCCTTGAGGTAGTCCTTGTCGTTCTCGAGCACGGCGAGCGTCGACGCGGGTGTGATCTCCATGTTGAGGTCGAACGGGTCGAACTGCATCAGGTTGTCGAGGCTGTAGATGAGCAGTCCCTCGGTGGAGGCGGCGCAGAAGGCGGTGCCGGTGGGAGAGAAGGCCACACCCGAGACGCGAACCTCCGGCAGCTTCTTTCTCGACGAGGGATCGCCGCGCTTCGAACCGGGAAGGGTGAGATCTCTCCTGTCCTCGGGGTCCGAGGCCTCGCCCTGGTCATCGATCAGCCCGTCGGGGCCGGCCTCGGTGAGGAGCTTGCTGTTGAGGAACTCTTGTGTGCCGGACAAGGACAGGTTGACGCTGACCGTGTACTTCTTCAGGAGAACCATGGTGTGCACGGAGTAAAGGCAGATGTACTTGCTGTTGCCACCGGCGAGCAAACAGCTTCCATCCGTGCTGTAGCGGATGGTGTTGAAGCTCTTCGTCCCGGCCACGTTGGCCGCCGTCCTCCGGTCGGTGATCTTGCGTCCGCCGGACACGTCGCGGCGTCCGTCCACCCCGGACACCTGCTCGGCATCCGTGATGGACCAGAAAGACAGCTGGCCGTCCAGCGTCGAAATGGCCAGCTGCAGCGAGTCGGGTCTGACGGCGATGTCGAGGATGTCGGCCTGCAACTGCAGGGGCTCGCTGGTCTGCGTTCTGTTGAAAATGGACCAGATCCTCGCGGTGCGGTCCCAACTACCACTGACGAGCGAGTCTCCGTTTGGTGTGAAGGCCAGGGCCGAGACCGGCCCCTCGTGACCGGTGAGCTGATCCAGCAGCTGGCCCGTTTGCACAGACCAAATGTGGATGTCGAAGGAGTCCAGGGATCCGGCAGCGACGACCTCGCCGCTGGGATCAACGGCCATACACGACCATGATAGCCTCGTGGGTGCCGTGAACGTCCGGAAGTTTCTGAATCTGATGAGATCCCACGCTCGCACTGAACCGTCCAAACTGGATGTGAAGAGGACGTTGCCCTTTTTGGAAAACTCGCAGGCTGTCACGCCACTTGTGTGCTCGGTGAAGGTGACGATGCAGAACCCGGACTCGGTATCCCACACCTTGATCTTGCCATCGTCAGCGATCGTGACAATGCGCTGTCCGTCGGGGGAATAGACAAGGTTGTTCATCGAGTCGAAGTGGCCCTGCTGCTTGAGGATGTACGATTCGGACTGCCACTCCCATACCAATAGCTGCCCAAGTTTCGATGCACCAAACGCCAGCCACTCTCCGCTCTTGTTGATCGTCACGAAGTCAATATCGTTCTGCGAGATGTTCAAGGTGTGGATCATGTTGAAGTCGGGCATTTCGTAAAGACCGAAGGTGCCGTTGGAGAAACCGGCGACGAGGAGGTTGGATTCGGGGTGGAAGGTTGCGCATCGAACATGCGCGCTGTTCTGCATGAAGTAGTGTCGGTCGACGATCCTCCAGCGCATATCGTCCTCGTCGACGTCGACCATCTCGTCCTCGTCGCGAACCGGCTTCCCGACGTATTTCCAGTCGAAAACGGCGCCGTCCTTGCTCACGGTGTAGATTGTCTCCTGGTCCTCGGAGAACCAGGCGCCAACCACGGCCTGCTTGTGACCGGACAGCACCGTCGGCACGAAGCCCTCCTCCTGGTTCAAGCTCCATATCCTCGCGGTTAAATCCTTGGAAGTACTGAGGAAGAATCGGGAGTCGCTGGACCATTCGATGCTGCGCAAGTCGTCGAAGTGCTGAGTGTGGGTGTGGTATTTGACGAACGGCGCAAACTCCAGCTCGCCCTCGGCGTTCGCATCCGGAGTGGACGGAACATGCCAAACCTCAATTTTGCGACCCAAGCCAACAGCGAAGTGACGTCCGGAGGGCGAAAACGAGAGCGCATTGACTGAGGAGCGGAACGAAAATCGGTAAATGGCGATTCGGCGGAGGACGTTGGTCAGAATGGCCTGGCCATCTTCGTCGATGGAGAGCAGCAGGTTTCCTCGAGGAGTGAGGCCGATTCGGGCGATGTTCTTGCGATGAGCAAAGGGTAGGGTATGCGACTTATTGCTGGAACGTCATATCAGTAAAACGAGACCATAGCCACCATCATCGCGCGAGACAGGACACCATACTTCACGAGGTCGAAGACAGTGACCCTGTTCCCCACGGGCGAGAACAGATGGGTGCCATCGGGGCTGAAGAGCAGGTTGCCCTGGCAGTATACCGTGCCCAGTAAATTGGAGAACTAGAAAGAGTCACACCCGCCGTCAGAGACCGCATGCGCTTACCGGAGAACCCGCAAAACGTACCTTGAAATCGGTCTTCATTGTCAATTAGCACCCATTTCCTCACCTTGGAGTCGCTGCCGAAGAAAAAAAATCCGAGTTGTACCTACCTTACCTCGAATAATTCTTATCGATTGTGGTGGGGTCGGCGAATCATTCATCCTCACCTACCTAGTGGTCTGAAGCTAATCCACGTTAGGCTAGGCTCGCTGTTGGTAAAAGCACCAGGGGGAAAAGGGGACTGATTGGCAGGAAAAGGGGGGCTTAATTAGTCCCCTGCGACTGGCCCAATGAATGTGCACCGCCCAACCCCAGAAGGCCGGCAGGGAAATTTGGAGGTGGCACCTTTTGGTTCCCCTGAAGTACAAGCTCGAAATCTCCCCAACTCAACAGTCAACACGCCCACACCGCAACCACATCACGAAAACAGTTGCGTGTTCAATTGCGATATTTGCGGCCCACGACCCTTTCCCAGGCATCACGAACGTGTTTAGAGTTGTCCAATCAGTCAAAACCGCCCAAAATGGCCCCTCCCGCCGCCGAGAGCGCCTCACCGATTGGCATTGCCAATCTCCCTAACCAGCGACACAAGATTGTTGCCAAGCGAGGTGCCGCCTTCACTATTATGGTACGTTGATTTTGCTGCGAGTGAAAAAATGGAGGTGCCCGGGGAGAATCGAATCGGCTGACACGATAGCCAGGTTGCGGGCGAGTCCGGCCTGGGAAAGACGACCTTCATCAACACCCTCTTCTCGACGACCATCAAGAACTATGCCGACCACAAGCGCCGTCACCAGAAGCAGGTCGACAAGACCGTCGAGATTGAGATCACCAAGGCTGAGTTGGAGGAGAAGTTCTTCAAGGGTATGCTGTTGCTGTGCCGTCCAAATCGACAATGCGTAGATCATACGATTAACACGGCTTACAGTCCGCCTGACCGTTATCGACACACCCGGCTTCGGCGACTATGTCAACAACCGCGATTCGTGGATGCCCATCATCGAGTTCCTCGACGACCAGCACGAGTCCTACATGCTCCAAGAGCAGCAGCCTCGCCGCCAGGACAAGATCGACCTGCGTGTCCACACCTGCTTGTACTTCATCCGCCCCACCGGTCACACCCTGAAACCCCTCGACATCGAGGTTATGAAGAGACTCTGCTCGAGAGTGAACTTGATTCCCGTCATCGCCAAGGCTGATACCCTTAGCCCTGCGGACTTGGCTAAGTTCAAGGCTCGCGTAAGTGATGTCAAAGCTGGTACAGTACAAACAAACAACTGCTGATCATACTGTGCTACAGATCCGTGCTGTCATTGAGGCCCAGAGCATCAAGATCTACCAGCCCCCCGTCGAGGAGGACGACGAGCCTGCTGCCCAGCATGCTCGCAGCCTCATGGCTGCGATGCCCTTCGCCGTCATTGGTTCCGAGAAGGATGTTAAGACCGGCGACGGTCGCATCGTCAAGGGTCGTCAATACTCCTGGGGTGTTGCCGAGGTCGAGAACGAGGACCACTGCGATTTCAAGAAGCTGCGTTCCATTCTCATCCGCACCCACATGCTCGACCTCATCCACACCACCGAGGAGCTGCACTACGAGGCCTACCGCGCCCAGCAAATGGAGACCCGCAAGTTCGGCGAGGCCCGCCCCAGGAAGCTTGACAACCCTAAGTTCAAGGAGGAGGAGGAGGCGCTGCGCAAGCGTTTCACCGAGCAGGTCAAGATCGAGGAGCAGCGCTTCCGCCAGTGGGAGCAGAAGCTTATTGCCGAGCGCGACCGTCTCAACAAGGACCTCGAGCAGACCCACGCCCAGATCAAGCAGCTGGAAACCGAGCTGGAGCAGATGCAGGGAAGCGCCGTCCGCAGCCACGGCCGCCGCTAAGGCTATCCGAGTGTGAGGGTTTCCCTCGATTTTTGAGCGGTTTATTCCTGGGCAACGGGTGCTTGCTGGATTCTCAACACTTCCCTTCCTACTTCATTTACCAATCCGGGACCGAAAGCACCAACACACTGCAATATTCTTATCCTTTTGAGTCGCCATCATGGATATGCTAGTTTTTAGCCAACCGTGGCGGCCCTGGTCCACCGGTCGACTCGCGAGTCGACGTGAGCAAGGGGCTTCACCGCAGGTCGAAAACTAAGGAAAAAAACCAAACGACGCGCGCCCCTGAGCCCGGGTATGAGATAGACATTGCGTCTGTGAGCTCTCTTCTTCCCCCAAACCTGTTAAGCCCCAATTTTTTTTCTCGTTTAGTTACCCCCTGTTTCTTAGTCACGATGTAATCCAGCTCACCTTTTCATGATACCAAAATTAATGAGAAAGGCGTCTATAATCCTAAATGTTTCATTCGTGTTCGTAACGAAGTGCTAGCTGTCTGTTTGTGTGTATCTGTCCCCTGAATGTCCTAGTGCCGTCCAACTGGTATCTTATAACATTTACGCCGCATCGTCCCTAGTATGACTTGGTTTTCTACACTATACAGCATCCATCGTGGCCCTGGTAGTCAGTTGCTCGTTCTTGTTGCCCAGCTTTGATATCTGGAGGAATGCGTCTACGCCGTAGCCTTCGAGACTATGCAGCTCGAGGCTGCCTGCCCAGTACTCGGCATAGACTCTGCTCAGGGGAAGCCCCATGCCCAGCCGCAGATTGGGCGGCCGGCTGGTCATCGAGGAGAGGGAACTACCGTGGCTCGGGGTCTTCATGTCCGCCCGTCCCAGCTCCTCCGAGACGTGGAGCTCCTGCATGGTGGCGGCCAGCTTGGGCACTCGACCCAGGTTCTCCAACCGGCGCTGGCTCTGCGGCCCTTTGCTGAAGGACCAGAGATACGGCAGCTCCTCTCTGGGGATACCGCCTCCCTGGTCGGATATGCGAATAATGACATGCTGCTGCGCTTCACATATGGTCACCTCGATGGGTGGGAGCTTGGCGTTCTTGTTCTTATCGCGCTGCCGCCGCTCTACGACTGCCTGGACGGAATTGCGCAGCAGCTCGCCAATGATATACTCGAGGTGGCTGAGGATGTAGGGGAAGCTTGCCTCGAGGTGGCCCTCGACCTTGATCTCGGGAAGCTCTACGTCTTGGCCGTACGTCGAGCGGGCCAGGCTCTCGACGGCGCGGGTGCAGCGCTCGATGACGTCTTTGGCGATGCACTTAATGAAGACCTCGCCTATGAATTCGGACTCAGATAGCTTCGCGCCGGGCGAGAACCACGGCGAGTGATACGTTTCCGTTAGGGCGAGGTGCTGTTCGGCGATGACTCTACGGGATATCCTCTGGAGAGAGGGGCTTGCGTTAGATTTGCCGAAGTGAGCGATACCGGCGGCACGGTGGGACGGGGACTCACCGATCTCAGGGCGGTATTCATGAACTTGTCAAGATCTTTGGCATCCATGCAGCCTCGGCTTTCCAGAATGCCCATCGATAGCTTGGGGATGACGGTGAGGTGAGCCTTGAGCATGCCGCTGATGATCTGGCAGAACTTCTCGTTGTCCTCTAGGTTTTTGACCTCTTTGACCTTGCGAAACATCTCGAACGCATGGTTGTATAGCTCGTAGACCTCTTTTATGTGGGGATTTGTGACTACGACGTAGGGCAGTTGCTGCATATCTCGAATGCGATGTGCTATTCTGTTGCGACGGGGATCTACCAGTCAGTCCGTACGGGGGGGTATGACGCAGCAAGGAATGGCATTTACCGAGTCGGCAGCTCAGTTCGAACGTAGTTTGCAGAGCTCAAAAGTCGTGATTCGGTAAGGGACCGGCCGAAAACCATAAGCTGTCGCAAGCTGATGGGACGGGCTTCTCTCACGACCCATCTATCGGGAACGAGACTTTGTTTAGCATGTGACAGAAAGGCACTGAAGTCTCGAGACAGGGCGGGAGGCGCACTCGTCCAAGACCGACACCGGTCTCCAGGTAGCGCTGCTCATGGAGCGCCATAGCGACGACGAGACGCCGCGCTCATTCTGAGTACCAGATATTGCAGGCAACAGTGCCCTCCTCGTAGTTGATGTCAATCCGCATCGTCTGCCGGCATGCCGCAATGCGAGGGAAACCATGCCGTCGATTCCATGCGAGGAGAGGTGAGAAACCGAGTAGGGTCGAGAAGGGACGACGGTTTTGCGAAGACTCGATTTCAAGGGGAGGGGATGGCGAAGCGAGAAGAAGGGAAGAGGTGGAGGGTATGAGCGAATTATTATTTTTTTGGGTAATTAATTTATCTACAAAGGCCTTATT
>PUHP01000619.1:0-12468 GCA_006783085.1 Colletotrichum shisoi | reverse complement strand
GGGGGGGGTGGGGGGGGGGGGGGGGGGGGGGGGGATTGGGCTCTCGATGGCATCGCGACTTTGCTCACCTCGGGCGGCGTCGGTTTCGTGTCTGCCATGGTTTCGCGTGTAGACCAGATAGGTGTGTATAGGGTGTTGCAGAGGAACGACAAGCGTGAATGGAGCACCACACAGAGGATGCACCCGAGAGATCGGTCGCTCACAATGCCTCGTATCGTAGCTGGGAATGAGGTTTTGGAAATTTTATCGTTTGGTCGCGATAAGAGCTTCGCTGAATTATCGGATCTAGCCGTCCCTAAGCGGTATCGCGCGGACGCACGTTCTGACCGCCTTCTAAATATGGCCAGGGGTCGCCCGCTGCCAGGCTCCACCGACAGCTGTCAGCCTGTCACTCACTCAATCAGTCACCTAGCCAGCATTTCGTAAGTCTGTCGCTCTACGCACCTTTTGATATGCAATATCCGTAAATGGGAAGAAGAAGGCGAGAATGCCAGCTACGTCTGGCTTTCGACATGAGAAGCATCGACGAGCTTCGATCAAGTCTTCCGTCACTCTAGAGTTTGTGTCTGTTATCATTTGAACCCAGTCAGCCCTGCCAGTTAATTAACTCGTAGTTTTTACACCGGAACGCTTATCCACGTGGGAGTGATTGAAGTCGATGGTCTGGCGATCCTGGGCCTGACGGCAGATCCATAATGCGTGATCGACTCCTGGAAAGCCGCGAGGACAGTTGCATTGCTGAAGGGATGCTTGTTCCTGTGCCCCCCCCGTGGCCCGTGGCCCGTGGCCCATGGCCTATGAGGCAGCGATGGCAGCGAGCCTGGAGACCGCCCATGGATCACTGGGCGACATCTGACACAGGCACAGGGCGTCACCTGAGCCGCACGCCGTCTTGAACCGCGAAGCTTCGTCATCCCGGTGAAAGGCATGGTGTGGAGGCAGACAGATGCAGCTAGGTGAGCTGCAGCCTGCCACGGCGTTCCAGAGCCAGGACGCGCCATGCAGAAGGACAGAGCGTGCAGCGATGCCATGTGCCATGTGCCATGTGCCACAGATCAAGTTTGTGCCGTGGCGGGTGCAACGATCCGTATTCGGCGGGCATGAAGTTGTGCGGTACGAAGAGCTGCTCATCCCAGATGGATGCGAGCATCACGGTACAGTCGTGCCAGGCGAACCACGCGGTTGGGTGTTGGTCCTCATTCGGTGCGCTATTCCACAGTGGCAGAGCGGGTTGGAAGATGTCAGTTGAAGAGTAGGTGCCGACAGGTAAAAGCGGTTGGGAGTGTATTCTCGGCGGAATGTCGAGACGAGGTTGCACAGGGAGAGTTGAAAAACCAATCGGGGGACATAGGGCGGATGACAGTATCAACATTCTTTTGTTGCACCTGGCGATGCATGCAGAGGCGGTGGTTGATTCAGAGTTCCTGAGGTGAGCGAGTTGAATGACACGACCTTGCCCGTCTACAGACACCTCTAGGTAAGTACCAGCAGGTACCTGGTAGGTAGAAGCCAGAGGAGGCATTGAATAAGGTAGGTTGAGTTCGGTGACTAACAGCAATGAAGAGTCGGTGAAGAGGGGCCGCCGAGGGGGGCAGCAGAAGGCAGGACGGACGGAGTCATCCTGCAGGCTAAGCGAGTTCCAAGGGTGAAGATGAAGTCCCTGAACCACAATCTTTTGCAGCGGTCCCAATGCTTGCTACACTCAAGTAAGGTATACTCTGTATCCGTACTCCGTACCTGTCTACGAAAGGATACAGGCGTTGTATGCGGTCCCTGCCCCTCCTTCCTCGTCAATAATAGTCTTAGGCCCCGCAGCTTCTGTGGATCCCACAGGGTAGCCGCAGCGGCGATGACGGAGAAGGAGGAAGAAGGAAGGAAGGACAGGACTATCTGTACCTAGGTAGGCAAGATACATACATACCTGGCTGCCCTCGCATGTTGAAGAACGCTCGGTCATCCACCTAGGTGCTCTGCAACAGGAGTTAAATCATCCGACAGAGAGAGAGAGAGAGAGAGAGAGAAAGCATCTGTCAGGGAAACAACACCCACACACAAAAAGACCGATTGGTGTTTCTCATCCTGCGCGCAGGGCAGCTCGTAGGGCGGGCCGGGTCAAGGACTTCGGGTGGAGGAGACAGCGGCGGAGGAACATTTCCAATGGACGGGTGCAACTCGGAGCCCCACACCAACGGCGATCGGCCACTCACAACCCGCCCTCTTCTCGAATCTCAGGGGTAGCCGGGGTCCAGCGACGTCTCTGCTTCAGCGCGGTCCCTGAATTCGAATCTCCTCAATGGAGAGAGCACAGAGGGACCACGCAGAGGGGACAGAGGGATAGACAGAGGTACGTGCCTACCTCACCTACCTTATGTACAAGGGTACTTCCACCTCCAGTGTCCCTCCACCTTCCCCGCCCACACACAAAGCAGGTCTCCTCTGACCGACAATGACCTCCCACTAACTAAACTCGACACAAGCATTGGCATTGGCCTGGAACCCCCTCGACCGCCTCCTTGATTGTCCCTTGCCATCCGCCTGTCCACGGCGAGTCTCGTCTTTTGTCGTCGTCAAGTTCAACCACACTAAACAACGGCAGAACCAGCACAAGCCAGTCTCGTGACCTCGACGTCTCTCTCCCTCTCTTTTCAGTTCTCTGCATTGTGGCCGGTTGCTTATTTTTGTCTCCCTGCCTCGCTCAAGCCACGAGGTTGCCTCATCCCGCCGCATTGAAAACCCGACTATCTGTCAGACTGCTGAGCTACCTAACCTACCTTGGGCTGCTGCCACTTACCTAGCTAGCTTCGTCCGGCAGTCTCTTCTCCGCTGTAGTTGGTTGTTGGCACTGGGGAATATTTACCCCCTTATTAGAGCTTGAGCCTGAGCCTGAGCCTGAGCCTGAGCCTGAGCCTGAGCCTGGAGCCCCTCTCCGCCACCTTTTTGCGCCTTATCGACAAATCCTCTTCCCTTCTCCTCCACCCCTTTCGTCAGTGAAGGAAAACCAACCACCGGCTGGTTAACGATTCTTCATCTACTTCTTCTTCATCTCCAAACCAATTCTTCCCTCCCGTAAGAATCACCCGGTAAGCTTCGTTGTCCACCGTCACTCCCTGCTCTTTGCATGAGCTCTGTTCCATCTTCCTACCCAGGGGCACACGTACTTACGCTTCTCCATCAAAGGCTCGGTGGGTTTGCGAGGACCTCCCATCCACCCACCCGCCCACCGCAATCTATTCTTCCTCGACAACGCACCGGGGGACGCCCCCAATCCATCCAACCATCCGCCTTGACCCTGCGCACCGCACCGCGGCTGCGACCTTGCCTCCTCCTCCTTTGCAGCCTCCCCGCCGTCGAGTAGCAGCAGCAGCAGCAGCAGCAGCAGACAGTGGCAGCAGTAGCAACAGTAGCACTCGACTCGCTGCCTCACCCTCACGGTCCGCCCGTACATAGCACGCTGTCAATTAAACTACCACTTTGCTAGTCGCCCGCATAGCCCGCGCAGCATCCCTACCCGCACACGCCGTGGCCCCTCCCGAGTCAGGACGAAACCTTAACAATGGAGGGCAATAATAATCGTCTCTACCTCAACATTGGGAACAACAACGACCGTTTGGCTCCCGGCGGCGACCGACAATTTCCCACCACGCCCTCCACCTTCCCCCAGCCTGTCTTCCCTCACCAAGGCCAGCACCAACAGCAGGCCGGCATGCAGCATCAGCAGCAACAGCAACAGCAACAGCAACAGCACCAGCAACAGCAACAACATCCGCCTCAGCAGCAGCAACAGCCCTACGCTACCGGTTACGCCCCCTCTGGTTACTTCATGCCGAACCAGCAGCAGCAGCAGCAAGGCCAGTACCCTCCTCAGGGTCACGGGGACTACAATGCTGCCTACCAGCCTCGCTCGAACACGCCCGGCACCAACGATCCGAACGTCGGACTCGCTCACCAATTCTCCCACCAGAACCTAGGCGGCGCTGCACGGGCATCGCCATACGGCTCTCGCGGCCCCTCGCCCGGCCAGCGACCTCGCACTGCCGGTGCTTCGGGACAGCCGCCCTCGGGTTATGGACACTATGCAACGCCTCCGATGCCCACCCAGTCCGCAGCGCCCGTCGAGGCTTTCGCCCCGGCCCCCGAGCGTCTCTACGAGAAGTATGGCCCCAACGCCAACAACAACCAGAAGAAATGTACCCAATTGGCGTCCGACTTCTTCAAAGACAGCGTCAAGCGCGCCAGGGAACGCAACCAGAGGTGAGTAATCAAAATCAAGTACGCCGTCCGTCGACCGCAACTTGCTGACCGTGCCCTTCGTACAGGCAGAGCGAGATGGAAGCCAAGCTCTCTGAGCCTGGCCAGAGCCAGCAGAGACGCGAGCAGATCTGGTCTACCGCCGGCCGCAAGGAGGGTCAATATCTGCGTTTCCTGCGAACCAAGGACAAGCCCGAGAACTACAACACCATCAAGATCATCGGCAAGGGCGCGTTCGGCGAGGTCAAGTTGGTGCAGAAGAAGAACGACGGCAAGGTCTACGCCATGAAGTCCCTGATCAAGACGGAGATGTTCAAGAAGGACCAGCTCGCCCACGTCCGTTCCGAGAGAGATATCCTGGCCGAGTCCGACAGTCCTTGGGTCGTCAAGCTCTTTACCACTTTCCAGGACTCGTACTTCCTGTACATGTTGATGGAGTTCTTGCCCGGTGGTGACTTGATGACCATGCTTATCAAGTACGAGATCTTCTCCGAGGACATCACGCGGTTCTACATTGCAGAAATCGTTTTGGCGATCGAAGCCGTCCATAAGCTGGGCTTCATCCATCGGTGGGTTGACATTCCCACAAATCGCGAGTTGCTCTGGAGCTGACAACCGTAGTGACATCAAACCCGACAACATTCTGCTGGACCGCGGAGGTCACGTCAAACTGACTGATTTCGGTCTGTCTACCGGTTTTAACCGTTTACACGACAACAACTACTACCAGCAGCTGCTGCAAGGCCGTTCCAACAGACCGCGCGACCGTAACTCTGTCGCCATCGACCAGATCAACCTCACCGTCAGCAACCGATCTCAGATCAACGACTGGCGCCGGTCGAGGAGATTGATGGCCTACTCCACCGTCGGAACGCCCGACTACATCGCCCCGGAGATCTTTACGGGACACGGCTACACTTTCGACTGCGATTGGTGGTCACTGGGTACCATCATGTTCGAATGCCTGGTCGGATGGCCGCCCTTCTGCGCCGAGGACAGCCACGACACGTACCGCAAGATTGTCAATTGGAGACAGACCCTGTACTTCCCTGACGATATCCAGCTTGGTGTGGAGGCCGAGAACCTGATCAGAAGGTAAACCAGACGCCCCGTACTATCGTTCTCTTGAAAACTGACAAAACTCGTAGCTTGATCTGCAACACCGAGAACCGTCTCGGCCGAGGGGGCGCCCACGAAATCAAGCAGCACTCGTTCTTTAGAGGCGTCGAGTTTGACAGCCTGCGTCGTATTAGGGCACCTTTCGAGCCCCGTCTGACTTCGGCCATCGATACCACCTACTTCCCAACCGACGAGATTGACCAGACTGACAACGCGACCATCCTCAAGGCGCAGGCCGTCCAGAATGCCCGCCAGGGCGTGCCTGCGGTTGTCGAAGAGTCTCCCGAAATGAGCCTGCCCTTTATTGGATATACCTTTAAGCGTTTCGACAACAACTTCCGATAGGCGTCATATTCGCATCGCCCTGGCAGCCAACTCTGCACTGCGTGCGCCCTTCGATCCGAGGAGTGGCTGCTTGGGCGAGCAAAGCGGGGTGGGGAGGAACGGAGGAGCACAAGGCAATGTCTCGCCGACCACTGCATTTTGCTTACTGCCGAACCAATACACCAGATTCTTGTTACCAAGACTTGCATTTATCGTTTTTGTTTTCAATCACTGCATACAGGGCGTTTATCATACGCATCAAGACACACAAAACTCGCACACATCATGTAGATGGAAGAGGCGGACTGGGGATGTGCCTCGGGGAGGCCTTCTTTGAGAGGGCCGACGGATGCTTAGAGCTTGCATGCGTCCTCACGAGAGAGGTACGGGTAGGAGTTGCGAGGAGACGAAATGAGGGCGGGCGCCAGATCTAGTGGTAATGCCGGATCTACAGGTCACGGATGCTGTTGTGAAATTTAGGAGACACGAGGACGACTGGCAACAGTATCAAGGTGAAGACGAAATGCAACCGAGACGATGCAATTGAAAACAAAACCTTATGCGCTGACATTGTAATTATATTTGCGTGCAACTTTGTTGAGGTTCATGTCAGCCCGTCTGTATGTATCCCTGCAGGGTTGATGAGCAAGCATCCTTACATTTCCCATGACCCGCGCCAAAACGCCGTGATATCTTTCCTAAAGGTGCCTTGCGGTTTGTGTTGGGTGCGAAGAAGATCGTTTAACCGCATAGCCCGCGCAGTCCGCGAGCTGAAGCTGGTGATTTCTGGGACCTGGCCGGGACACAACGCCTTTCTCCTCGTGCCCGCCGAGTCTCTCGTCAACGTGTTCTTGGCCATTGCCATGCGCCAACACCCATGCATCCTCGTGACGTGAAAATTCAATTGAAAATCCGCGAAGCTCGAGTAATTCCCCCCCCCCCCCCCCGATCACGCGGACCTCACCTCCTCGTGCCCGGCGCAGCGACGTACCTCTCCTCACGCTCCGACATGAACATGACCTGCAGCCAGTACTCCTTGGCGTCCGGGTCCCAGAAGCTGAACTGCTTGTCGTCGCGCTTGTCAAGCTCGCGGGCTGGGATCTTGAAGCCGCACGTCTCGTAGGGCTCGGCGGCGACGAGGAGGTACTGGAAGTTCTTGTCGGGGTCCTCGACGCGCTGGGTGAAGGCGTTCATGACCTGCCACTTGGGCTCGACGTCGGGCGCGATGTCCGGGTACTGCAGCTGGAAGAGCAGGCCCTGCTGGCGCGTGACGGGGTCGCGGACCTTTGTGATCTTGTAGCCGGGGCGGCCGATCTTGATGACGTTGCGGCGGATGCCGGCGCCGCCGAAGCCGGCGCCGGAGACGCCCATGGGCAGGCCCGTGGCCGGGTCGATGTTCTGCTTCCCCTCCTTCTGCTCGCGGGCGGCGCGGCGGGCGAGGTTGGTCTGGTGCTTCTTGCCCTGGGTGTGGGCGAGGTAGGAGCCGTCGTTCTGGTGGACGGTGAGGCAGAGGCGGCACTCGAAGGAGCCGACGTGGTTCTTGAAGAAGTAGGGGTCCTTGTCGAGGTCGATGGTCTCGAGGGCGAGCTTGCGGAGGCGCTCGCGGCGGTCGGCGTTGGTGGCCGAGAAGGAGGCGACGCCGCCGCCGCCGAACTTGGAGCCGGCGCGGTTCTGGTAGTCCATCTTTTCGGGCTCGGGCTCGGGCTTGTCTTGTCTTGTCTCGTTGGCTGTTTGTGTTTTTGGGTGGTTGTGTCTCCTATTGTTCGCCCCGAGTGTTGTTGTTTTTCTTTCGAGGGGGAGGAGTAGGTAGACCTGTGTTTCGGTAGGAGGTCAGATTGTGGGAAGGGGAGGGTGGGGGCGGGGTGGGTGGAAGACTGCTCTTGGATGGAAAATGCGATGGAAGCTTGGGAAGAGTCGCGAAATGCACAGGGTTCACCTCGGTGAGGAAACGCACCGGCATCAAGATGTTCCGGTGTGGGAGTGGGCCGTGCACTTGTCCACAGCTTTCGGTGAGCTCGGTCAGCCCCGTTTGTTCACAACTTCACATGCGCTTCCCGGGACAAGCAAACAAACAACTGCACGCCTTCAGCGCATCGACAAACAACCTATCCCCCGTCTCAGACGCCGCAATCTGTATCTCTGCTTCCATCTTTTCATTCGATTAAAGGCCTGGGTACTACAACAATCCAGGGGGCGTGGCGCAATGGTAGCGCTTCTGATTCCAGTCCAGAAGGTTGTCCGTTCGAGTCGGGCCGTCCTCATTCTTTTGCTGTTTTTGAGGCCTGATGGGTTTCAGGAGTTCGGATCTGCATCCTCATGATTTTTGATGACTCAGGCGGGATAGCTAGTCCCTTGAAAGGGTCACACAGTCCGCTGAACGCTATTCGAGCCATGACGGGAACATGTCGGGCTATGGCAGCCGGCCCCTTTTAACTATGTGAAGCGACAATTGAAGCTTCCGGATTCCAAAATTGATCTCACGACATTGATTGACGACGGGATGTCCATGTCCCAAAAGACGTAGCAGACTGGGCAGGGACGCCATAACATTGCCGAAGACAATAGCGATGAAGATGAACGAACATATCAGGTAATTCATCTGCCTGAACCACAACAGAAATCACTACCATCTTTTATTTCTTCTGAAGGTGATATTGAGGAACTAGAGCAAGATATTTGAGAACATCGCAACCTCCAACCTCCCCGGAGACAACTAGACCAGTCCACCCAGCCATGGTGGTGTCGGGCGACTATACGCGGCTCACCTCTTCGGCCTTTTTGTTCGAATCATGCGATGAGGATGTTACGCGGGATGTGGAGGGGGTTTCTTCCTTCCCTGTGGTGAGGCCCTCGTATGTGGCGTTACTCTTGGCTGGCCGGGAGTCATTTCTATTCTGCCAAAGACGGATATAGGGGCGGAGGGAGGGCAGGATGCTGACGATCAAGCCTGTGTGACCGTCCAAGACTGCCAGTAACTCTGAGAAACGGTATTAGCTTCGGCGGGGAGCGGACAGCGGGCATTGTGACACTTGGCTTACGGCCTGTGTTGAGGGCTGGCACTTCGGTGAAGACGGCTTGGACTACGAACCACCTCGAGAGGGTGATGAGGATGCTGACCAGGCCGATGCTGAAGGTGACGCTGGCACTGATCTTCTGCGCTTTCGACATGTTCAGCTTGCTGATATAGACGAGCGGGAGGATGAAGACTGGGGTTCCGTCAGCGAGTCATCTAAAAGACGATGTGCGGGCTGGGGCGAGGCTCACTGAAGACGTCGGAGCTGAAGTGGAAAGCCCAGCCGAGGTTGTCGTTGACTGTCCAACACCGCTGAGGGCAGATCGCGGTGTATGACTTGGGGTGGGGTTGAGACCGGGGGGGTGAGGTCAGTCGTTGGTGGTGGTGGTGGTGGTGGTGTTGATGCTGATGCTGCTGGTGATGGTGATGATGGNACAAAAAGGATACTACCTTTAAGAAGCACTATTAGGTACCTAACTTTATTACTAATATTACTATACTACCTAAATTAGGCAATAAGGTGAACACGACCCAATGAAACGCGGAGAGAGAGGGAGAAGGGGATGGAGAGTACCAGTAGCAACCCCACTTGCAGTAGAACAAAACCATGCACATGGTCGTGATGAAGCCAGCAGCACAGTAAGCCACGAGGCATAACAGCGAGGCTCTTATCTTGGTAGAGCCTTTGCCGAATATTTCGTAGTACAGAGCGAGGAGGGTGCCCTTGTTGAAGTATTGCTCACAGTAGAACGGGAAATACAGGAAATACTGCGTCTGTCACACCAACTCGTCAGCTCGTTCACGTCGCATCTCCAGAGGGGGATGGATGAGCAGGGTAGACAGCAGCAGACAAGTAGTCGGGGCAGGCAGTCTGGCAAGCAGGCCACACATCACATACCCTGTAAAGGTCGACCGTCTCCGCTTCCGTGGCCACCCAGTTGGTCATCTTGAAGTCGATGTTCGGCTCGTAGACGCCGCCGAGGTACAGCGTGATGTCGACGGCATTCAGGGAGATGCCGGCGGCGAAGGCGGCGGCGATGAAGGCATCGCTGAGAACGAAGCCCGCTTTGAGGTGGAACACCCGCAGGTTGATCCGCGCGATGATGAGGCAGAACGCAATGGTGATGAACAACCACTCGACGGCCTGGTGATGAGGGTGAAGTGCGTTATTGCAAGCCATGATGAGCCCCAGACGCATAAGAAGATTGTCCAAAAAAACAAAAAAAAAACCATAAAAAAAAGGGAAACTGCAAACACATAAAATTAGCGCCTCTGCCGAAATGCCTCTCATCTTCTATCGGATGGCCGATGAAGGCTCGAGATCTAGACTGTCGTAGTAACGTGTGATGAACAGGGGGTTTTAATTTAATAAAAAAAAAAAAACCAACAACAACTGAAAAGCAGAAACCCTGCGGACGCAAGATCCTGGACCAGAGTTTGGACGGAAAGGAAGCTGTCAGAAACGACAACCCGCCTCCCGAAGGCTTCGTGTAACCATTTAAAGTGAGGGTTGCGCCAACACTTGCGTGCTTGCCATGTGCTCATGGATTTTTGCCTCCGCATGGAGGGCCATCGGAAAGTTCGATCGAGCATCGGACGGCGCTAGGCCGGAAGCATACGGCGATGAGACTATCAAACCCCAGCCACTGGGCCATCGTGCGGTAGCTTCTGCGGCCAGCGGGAGCGTTTGGACCGGGGCTTCTTGAAAGAGGGCATGTCGGACATGGCTGGGCGCCTGTTTGGAGAATGTGAGACAAAGACGGCCCCCTCTCCCCCCCCCCCCTCCGTGAGTCGTTAGGGAGCCCCGTCAAGGCCTGCTTCAAGTCATGGCCATGGAGCTTGAAAATAGCGAGATCCATCATCCGCTAGTGCCGACGTCTTGTCTGGTTCTGACCGGCCTACGTTCGTCTCTCGCCTGATGTACGCCCGCCGCGTGTGGTACATCGGGAGCCTCGACGAATGGAAGAGCTGACTTGGGGCCTCAAGGGTCAACGCCCGCCAGAGGACAGCCAAGAAAGCCAATGCTTTGTTCAACTTTGTTTCAGACCTGCCTACGCATTCGGGTGCGGAGGGGGGACTCAAACACGGAAATGATGAATGCGGTGGTGGCAGACACCAGTAAACCCAAGATTCTGCGGCGATCAGTCGACCGTCATCGTAATTCGGCTGTTACCACAAAGCTGGACCCGAGAACATGGACAGGAATGAAGCTAGAATCGCGCTCCCATTCTCTTTCGTGCGCGAGGAATGGCCCGGACTATGGCCCCATCCATCTCCGGATACCCGTTCCTCGGAAAGGGAAGGGCGGTACGGATACGTGACATCACGTTACGCGGGGTCTGGGCAATAGAAGCTTTCTTTTTGTACGACGACCCGCATGCTACTTCTGTGGCAACCGTTGTTGCAGTGGAGACGTCTTTGGATGTGAGGCTGGTTGGTGTTAGACAGTTTGTGTAAAGGCTGCGCTGCCAGAAGGGTTGCGTTTTGACTAACGACCAGGAATGTTTGACGGATGTCTCGTGTCCCGTCGGCGGCCCCGGACAGGTCGACGCCGCACCCGCTCGCCGTGGCCACGACGGTGCCGTTGGAGGTGGTCTGCCAGCCGGCGCTCTCGGGCGCGAGGACGTCGTGGACGGCAACGAGCCTCAGGGAGCCGTCCTCCTTCCGGAAGCCGATGTAGGCCGACTCGTCGCGGAAGATGGAGACGCCGGCCACGTCGCCGTCCGCCATGTTGCCGACCTTCAGGCGGAACGTGCCGCTGCTCTTTAGGCCCAGGATGCGGCCGCTGGGATACGCGTCCAGGAAGGACATGTGTCACGAGTTAGAGCATACAGTAAGGCATAGGAAAATATAGGAGAAAGATGCTTCATTCTAGAAATAATAAAGAAAACAAAATACTACTAGTTATATATATATAGGTAAATAAAGTAGTATATAATAGAACTAATTTAAGAAGCTTCTAATATATAAGAATATTTTTATAATATACCTCCTAATTATTTAAGTAATATACTTTACTAGTTAGTAATATATATTAGTTAGTAATATACTTTTTTTAACCTTTTAAATATATTATAAGTTTATATAACTATAACATAAAAATTTAATTTGCTTTTATTAGTATTTAAATTACGAGATAATTTTATATTTTTAGAATATATTTATATATTATAGCTTACCTTACTATATATACTATAACGCTATTAAGCTAACTAACCCTTCTTTAATAAACCCCCTTTATTACCTTCTTAAGGCGCTAAATGTTTTCTTTTACCTTTTTCTTCTAGGATAACCTAAGATTCTTCCATACTAAGTACTTCTTTAAGCTAGATGTATATCTTTTTTACTTTCTAACGCTTAGTAAGTACTATATTAGTATCCTAAAGTATATATACTTAATCTATTAAAATTATAATTAAGTATGCTATTACTTATATACCCTTTACTAGCTAGTTAACTACCTTAATTATTAGTATTAAAAAGCTTCCCTAATAAGCTAAGATTTAACTTTTAATAAAGTTAGATTATAAAAGTACTTTATAGTACTTAGAGGGTATTTATAACTACTAGGCTAGTAGTATTAAAAGGTTAGTTATAAGAGGTATAGGCGTTTATATATATATATATATATTAAGCTTCTTAATTATATAATTTAAATCCTAAAGTAAAATACTAGCTTTATAAAAAGTAGATTTAATATTTTTATTTATAAAGATCCTATTATAAGCCTTATAGAAGGTAATAAAGAACTTAGACTTTATAAT
>PUHP01000618.1:0-22957 GCA_006783085.1 Colletotrichum shisoi | reverse complement strand
TCTAACCTCTTGTGGAAGGCAGCCACCACAGCCACTACTACCACTAATCCAACCAATAAGAGGGTTAAATTCAGTTACAAAACAGCTCCGCTAGGGAGGGTTAGAATAGTCTATCCTACCCTGCTTCCTGCGCTGCGCTCCGGGTTAGGATAGGCTAAGACTATCGCTTTCAATGACTAAGAAGTGGCTGTGGTGGCTGCCTTTTACAAGAGGTTAGACACTAGCAAAATACTAAAACTACACCAGCAATTTACCTGCTACCGGAGTTTCGACTTTGGACGGGTTGTAAAACACGACTGGAAACGCACGACGTGAGCTGCGAGGCCGCTTGACGCTTTTCGGACTGGTGAAACGCTGCCTTGGTCATCCCTGATTCCCTGGCACCGGATCACGGGGTTAATCAGGATCCGGGCGAAAGTAGGGCGGCAGACTGCTCAGGCGAAAGTGGGGCAGCAACAGCCCATACTTTCGCCTTGGCAGGCGCGCAACCCACCCTCCATTCTAGTTTAATCAAGCCCAGTCACCCACCCGAAGTTATCACCAAAACCATCGATAACTTCATACGTGACCTAACCTTCGCCAACCTGTGATATGAACCAACAGTACTGTACGCTGGAACTGGGAGAAACCTCTGATGCCCAAATCCCACATCCCCCTTGCCCCCCCCCCTTGCCCTGAAACTCAGCCTCAGACTCACTGTCTCTCCATCTCTCTCTCTCTCTCGCGTGTCTCTTTTCCCTTCCGATGCTCTAGAGATGAGACGAAGAGTGGATGGAAGGAGGGGCGGGGCTGGCACAGGAGGACGTTGTGACGAATGATGGATTGGACATTGAACAAAAGAACATGCCGTCCGCCCAGGTATACGTATACACGAATCCGAGTCTGCGTCGTTGCTCTGCCCTTTTCTCCGTTCCTCTGTTTCTCCGCCCTTCTCTCACTCTCATCTTCTCTCGTCCTCTCCTAAGCGCTGGCGCATCGTCTATCTGGTTCTCTCCGGTACCTTCATTCGGCTCTTGATCTGCTTTATTCTTCTATTTCCCGTTGCATCGACTGGACGACGTTCTTGTTCCCTACGTCGCTTTCGCGCACTAACAATAGACGGTCGATCCGCATCCACTCCGAGGCGAGACGCTCATTCAACCATGATGGACATGTCCGAGGCCAAGTACGAGAACCTGGGGATCGGGGACCACGATCACGATGACCGCAGCAGCACCGAGGTCGAGGAGTCGCTCATTGGCGCGGAGGATAAGGCGTGCCGGAGCTGCCTGGCCCAGGAGTACCACAGACCCACGGCGGCAGCGAGGACAAGGAGAAAGAACCGGTGCCTGGCCATGCTCAGCTCGTCGCGGTGGTTCGCCGACACCATCTTGCTGTTGGTCATCCTGGGCCTGCTCGTGAGGCAGCAGACGCAGTCGCCGCCCGTGAATACGTTGGACTTTGGCGGGGATCTGACGGGCGTCAGCGGGAAGTGTGAGTTACTCGCGATGTCTGCTGGGACACATGAGAAAGGGGGTGGTGGGGTTTTGAAGCGATGGCAGGGCTGACACTGATGGGGGTGTTGGGATGCCGCAATCTCGCAGCAGATCAAGACGTTCGCACCGGACTACGAGGGCAAGTATGCGCCCAACGACACGTCAAAGTTCTTCACGGACGAAGTGTTGAATAACTGGAACGAGCTAATGCCGAGTGAGTTTGCAACCTGTTTTTGGGCTTTCAAGTATATACATCATGAGAAGGCAACATACCAACTAACAGGACAACAAGTCGGCATGGGATTCCAATGGGTCAACGACACGCACAAGTACCACGACTTGCCAACCCCCATCATCTGGCCCGAGAAGACCGTCTTCACGACGTCCATCACGCACCAGCTGCACTGCTTGGTACGCATATGCACCCATTCGCCCCCCCGTCCGGCCTCTCATCTGACTTTCCTCTCTTCCCCCCCCCCACCCAGTTCGCCGTCGTCCAGACCTACTCGGGCCTCACGTCGGGCCACGAGGTCCCCGACGACCACCACTGGCACATGATCCACTGCTTCTCGTATCTGAGGCCGACCATTATGTGCAGCGCCGACATGGCCCTCGAGGGCCTCGAGACGACGTTCCCGGACCACAACGGCGGCTCCGACGGCTGGGACTCGAAGCATGGTGAGTGACACACACGCTGACCGCGGTGGTCCGACAAAGAGGAAGTCAAACAAAGAGCGCGATGGGCTAACCTCTTCTGACCGACAGTGTGCAAGGATTACAACCAGGTCAAGAGCTACCTGGAGAGCGTGAGGGCCTACGACGATAGAGAGATATTTTAATCATCCAGCGTTGCGTATCTTACCTTTCCTTTTTCTCTGTCTTTTTTTTTCTTTCTTTTTTTCCCACTGCGTTTCGAGAACATATACTCTCATTTGATGATTCAAAATGCCTGCAAAAACAAAAGTGCATTCCCCAATGAGACCCAATGATGTTTTTAGCTACGATTTACAGCAGTGTGCCGGTCCTTTATCGACGCGGCTGGCTCGGCTCTAGTAGAGGACCGCTTTGTGAGTCTTCCGGTATGCCTTGATGGACTTGGCCAGCTTGGGATGCCTCTTGCGCAGCTGGAACGGTCGCATGTTCTCCCTCTCCTCCCTCTTCTCCTCCTCCCACTCCTCCTTCGTGAAAAGCTCCCGCTCAGGATGCTTCACGTCCGGAAGCGGGAGACACAGGGCACAACGGTCTCCGAGCCGGCAGTAGCACTCGTCCGGGTCCCGACGCCCGGCTGCGGCGCGGCGGTACCCCTCCCAGCGCTCCGTCTCGGCCTTGGGCCCCGTCCACAGCTGCCGCTCGAACTCCCGGTCGGATCTCCACACCGCCGCCCAGCTCTCCGGGCTCATGCGGAAGACGCCGTCGATATCGAAGTCCTCGGAGCCCACCTCGGACCGGATACGCTCCCAGAGGACGGGCGCCATGCGCGCGCCGGCCCAACGCCAGCGCCAGCCGCAACCGCCGCCGTCGCCGTCGTCCTGGCTGTCGGCAAGGACCCGGAACCCCATGGACGGGTGCTCCTGGAACTTGTACACGTTCCAGACGCAGGCGATGGCGGCGGCGCGCACCGAGAGCGCGGGGAACAGGCGGGCGTCGCGCACCGCCCCGAGGTTCCCGTAGGGCCCGTCGACGCCGTCGGGAGGCCGGCTCGACCACGCGGACATCTCGCCCGAGAGGAACAGCGGCGTGTGCGAGGCCTTGACGCGCGAGAGGGCCCAGTGGCTGGCCTTGAGGCAGTCGCGCTGGCGCGGCGTCGGCATGCCCATGAACTCGCCCAGGAACGCGAGCGGCAGGCTGCACAGGACGTGGAGGAACCGCGACATGGCCTCGTCGGGGCTCGTCTCCCGCAAGGGGGGCCTCAGGGACGCGTATTCCCTCTCACGTCTGTGCCGCGGCGTTGCGCGGCATCTCTCGGACCGGAAGATGGTGCCGCGCAGGTCGTCGAACCCGAAGCGGTCAAAGGGGACCATCAGGGAGGCCGCGAATATGTCCAGCTCCTCCTTGTCGTCCAGGAGCTTCGCGCGGGTGGCGTACAGCTTCTCGTCCGGCTCGGCGTGGTTGTCCGGCCCCTCATCCGACTCGGTAAGGCCGTCCACGATGCGGAGCGACTCTTCGCGCGTCGACGGGTCCTTCACCCACCGCAGGCCGGCGACGCCCTCGGTGACCTCCCGGAAGTCCGTCTGGATGTCCTCGCAGATCCGATCGACGCGCAGCTGCTCCGGGGTCTCGAAGGCCTCGTCGACGGCGACCATGAAGTCCTCCATCATCTCGCTCACGGGCACGGCATACTCGTTCAGCGTGGCCTTGAAGGCGCACACGGCCTCGAGGAAGTCGTCGGCCGCCCAGCCGCGGAAGAAGGCCCCGGCGCGGGCGCGGCGGGTCTCGTACGTCTCGCCGGCGGCGCCGAAGACGCCCTCGTGGACCGTCCGCGTGCGGCTCGCGAACTTGGCGCCCTTCGGGAACAGGGGCCGCTGGTAGTGCGCCCGCCGGAGGAGCTCGAGGCGGAAGAGGGCGCGCTGCAGCCTCGGCCTGGTCGTCGAGTTCACCGTGACGCCCTCGTAGGGGACGCCGTCCGGGTCGAGGTCTGTGTGCCGCTTGAAGGCGTAGTCGAAGTTCTCGGGGTCCTCCGTGCCGTGGTCTCGGCAGAGCTCCTCGTAGTGGTGCTCCCGGTCGTCGTGGTCCCGGACGGTCCAGTCCGCGCCTTCGCGGCTGGAGACCGGGCGGTAGGCGTGGACGTCCCTCCGGGGCCGCGGGGACTTCCAGGAGGCTTCCCACGCCGCGAACGTCGGGTACGTGTTGTAGAGGTCTCTGCCGAGGAGCCTCTCGATGACCCGGACCAGGTTGCAGAGGTCGTCGAGGTCCCACTGTCCGCGGTCTGTCGGTCTGACTCTGGGGTGTCGTCGGCCTTCTTTCGTCGGGGTGGCTGGGCTCGTGTTAGCTGACCTGCCGTCGTCGACACCTCCCTTACCAGAGTCGTCTCCGCCGGAACCGCCCTCGCCGGGGGGCTCGTCGGAGGGGAACGACGACACGGTGCCGTTCTCGTAATCCTCGTCGAACGCCCTCCTCGCCGCCTTGCCCATGCGCAGACGGCGGTCGACGCAGGCGATGGCGTCGTCCCAGGCCTCGGGCGCGATCAGGTTCCGGAGGACCGCGAGCTTGTTTCTCTGGAAGACGGCCCTGACGGACGCGCTCTCCGCCGCGAGACTGTCGACGTCCCGCATCGAGGCCTGGGAGAGGAGCTGTTTCATGATGGCGGCGATCCCGTCCGCCGAAGTCGCCTCGACGTCGACCGTCGCGGGGAGTACATGGCTCAGCTTGTTATCGAGAAGCCTGGACGTGGTGTTCCCCATGTTGGCGAGTGTGTATCGTTTTCAGTTTGAAGACCGGATCGTCGAGTTGAGTCTTCTTGGTGAGCTTGCCGGGCTACCAGTGGAAAAGGTAGCCCGCGTTGACGTCTAAGTATACAGTTGAGGACCAACGCTGGCCCATTGCCAAAATGGAATGGATTTGTTCTCGGCCAAAGGAGTTTGGTTCTTATCAAAACTGTTCAAAGAACTCATAGTGTGTGTGTGTGTGTGTGTGTGTGTGTGTGTGTGTGTGTGTGTGTGTGCACAAAGCCGACATCAAGTCTTGACAAGGGCCTTGTTCCTACCAATCGTCTTTGTCGCGATATGTCAGCGAATTCATTAGGCCTTCAGAGGACAGAACATAGTTTCCTCTGTTGCTGTCGGGGTCAGTCTCCGAGTTTGGTGCACTCGGGGCTTTACAAAACCACAACTGTTCGAAAATTTCGTACGTCTCACATATACACACCCTCACAAATAAGCACCGTGGGGTTGCACTGTTATACCAAGGGTATGTATGTATGCATAGGCCAGGAAGTTGATGACTGGCTCGTATTCGATCTAAAGTTGATGACTGGCAACGTCAATGTGGCATCAGGAGGCAGAAGCGGCAGAGATGAAACAGAGACCTTGCTCAGTTTAGGTGGAATGGTTGGGAAGACTTGTTCATTATCATATCTGTCACAAGCCCAATAGTGTACCACCGGTGGCCCAGACCTTTGAAGGGTTCGGATATCGGAGTAGAGGACTCCTGTGACGGACTACCTCAACAGACCCCTACAATAGTCCCCTTACCTATTCAACCCTACTGAAAGCCTTGTTCTCGAATGTGTAGTAGCCGGACTGTCCGGCGGCGTCGCTAGCCGAGCCGGAGGCTCTGCTAGGAGAAGCCAGGATGAAGTTCCATGCCTTTCTGAGGAGGGAGAGCTGCCCTGTTAGTATTGGTTTCGACCAACGCAGGTGTCCGACTTGTCTGGAAAAACGAGGGAACAAGAAACGAAAGGGCGTGAGTGGTATCTTGTGGCAGGTTGAAATCGCACCAGGCATCGTACTCGGGTGGTTAACAAGCCGCAAAAGTGTGAGAATGTGTGTCGTGGGTATGGCAGCGCACAAAGAAAAGAAGGGGAAAAAAAAGGGAAAAAAAAAGAGTGAACCCAAGACTCGACAGCAGCTCACTTCACAGGGATGCGAATACGATTTTCTTTTGCAACCAAGATGGAATGCTGGCAGAGCGGACAGAGCCGCCCAGCCAGCGGAACAGGAAGTCGTGCCCGAATCCTTTAGACATACCAAATGGGAAACTGCCAATGAACTCGTATTCGTATCCGTAGGCTTTAGACATTTGAAGTGACACCTTATTTTGACAACAACTGATTGTCTCTCTTCTGCTAGAAAAAGAGAAAGGTATCTCTCTAACTCTGGTAAAAAGAAAACTAAAAAAACTGACAACTTATAAGCTTAATCTTCTCCTAAGATTAAGCAATACTTGAGCCTTGATTCCCTACGATGGCGTCCTTCAACCCGTTTTCCGTAACGGTACATGCTGTTCCCGCTCACGCTCCCAACCTCGTTGCCTACGAACGAGGAACGGCAACTTCCAAAGATGTACCGATCTTCGTCCGAGGTCACGAGCCGGGCAGGCTGCCAGGACTGTCTCGAATATACCGATCACGAAAAAACCATGCTAATGAGCCAGTCGACGGCTACATACTCCTCGGCCCAGTGTCGGATCGCCAGGCTGCTGGTTTGATTATGCCACCAGAAGCCTCGAGAAAGAGCATCGAATAGGCACAAGATATGACTGCGCAAGGCAAGCAGAAGGAGGCGATGCCGACACCGCTGATTCCGGCCATTTTCTCGTCCCCGATAACGGCATATCGCTGTGACTCGTTGGGTGCTTAAGGGTGGGTGGGTGAGCATAGTTTTTGATCGGCCTCGCCGTACGGCCTGCTGCTAACCAACTGTGTCGTGTGATAGGGGCGACGACGACGACGACGACGTTGCTGAAAGGGGGTTGCGTTTCACTAAAGCCGGCTTTATTGGGAGTAATGGCTACATGCGTCTCAACTCCCCGACTGACTGGATAGGCAAATGTAATCTTGTTGGTGGTATTCTGGATAGAGAGACCAGGGTTGTTGAATGTGTCTGCTTCCTAGTCAAATGAAGAAGATGAATGAAGCAAGCAGTCTGCTGTGTGGGCTGATTGAGACCTGGGGTCTCTGGCGGGGGGCCTGGGCGTACTGCAAGGACGAAAAGTGGTGGGTGGCCGCGATCCTGGTCACGATACCCCCCTCTGCAGGGCTCGCCTCCGTCGACAACTCGTTCGGATGGTGGCTGCTCGTTCCCATGCTCTCGACGATGCTAGCCATGACCGTAGCCCGGTCGAAGGAGAGCAGGCTGGTTCTCCTTCTCGCCGGCTCCGTTCTGGGGACTGTCGTATTCTTGGGGGCATGGTATGGAACTGGGCAAAACAATAGTTACCGGTGGCACTAGATTTCTTTTGGTGTTGCGCCACTGCCGGGGGAGAACTGGATATCGATCGGTTGCTTCGGACATTGGTTCGCTTTGTTGCAGAAAAACCAGCAGAATGGCACGATCCGGCTTAAAACCAGTCTCACACAGTCTTGATCACAGGCACAACTTTCAACCTGTGCAGAGCCAGAGCCAGGGGAACCCATCGGGGTTTTTTTTTTTTTTTCATGCCCAAAGAAGTGAATTATCATTACTCATCTATCCAAGAAAAAAAAAAACATACGCTAAATAGGAGAAGGTTGGGTGTTGTTGACCCTCGTGCTGTTTGCCCGTGTACTGGTTGGCGATACGGCATCGCCGAAGCCCGATACCTGATGTCGTAACGTCGTCGCTGGGCTGGGGATCCAGTTGTCGCTCAGGGCGGTGTCTTTCCGCTGGACGGGGGGTGGGTGTGTCGGCGGGGTGACGGTCTGGGGATACGGAGAGGTGTCCGCGAGCTCGTAGCTCTCGCCCGGCTCCTCGAACTGCCTGTAGTAAGTGTCGTTCTCCCCCTGGATCGAGTTCTGCCGGGGCCACTCCGACTTGTATGCCTGGACGGGCTCCGCGAGCTCCGCCCGCTGCCGGTGATTCAGATCCACGGCCATGGACCGGCGCGCCAGGTCGCCCTCGAGCTCCATGTGGACGCCCGGGTTTGCGTGGGTGGCGTTGTGGTAGCCGGGATTGTGGTATCCGGCGTTGTGGTAGCCGGCGTCGTGGTAGCCGGCGAAGTTGGTGGTGGAGGACTTGGAGTCGGGCGCGTCGCGCTTCTCGCTGCGCGGGATGGACCTCGGGACGTCGGCGAACTGGGCCTGCGGGTTCCCCTTGCGGTTCTTCAGCCAGAACCAGAGGCCGATGAAGAAGACGACGGCGACGCCGATGGCGACGGGCACGCCGACCTTGACGCCCATGGCCGAATGGGCGGCCGCGGCTCTCGAGGTGCCGTTGCAGGAGGCGGTGATGTGGTCGGGCAGGGTGCCGTTGGCGACCTGGGGGCTGAGCCAGAAGACGCCGGCGTCGTAGTCGACGTGGAGGTAGTTCTGCGAGAGGAAGACGCCGCCGAGGATGGGGATGTTGTCGCCCAGGTCGCTGAGCCCGGAGCCGACGGCGGTGCTGATGCGCGAGTTGTTCAGGACGGCGTACCGGCCGCGGGCGTCGGTGCCGCGGACGTGGTTGACGAGCTCGTAGTGCGGGATGACGCTCGTGTAGCCGTTGGCCAGCTTGATGGTCAGCGAGCCGAGCAGCGGCTCGCGGTCGGCCGGGAAGTCGGACTCGGCGAAGGCCCGGCCGTCGGACTCGGTGCGGTTGGCGAGCCTCTGGAACTTGGAGAACATGGACGGCGTCAGGCTGAAGCTGTTCTGGACCGTGTCGATGCACGCGGCCACCCTGACGCCCGGGTCGAAGAGGGAATGGTCCCCGTCCTTGTTGGTGAGGAGGATGTCGGACACGACGACCGGCAGCGGGCAGGGGACCGGGGTGTGGATCTCCCACATGGGGAACCGGGTGACCTTGGACTCGTTGAACCGGGCCTCGTTGTAGCCGCCGACGACGAGCTGGCCGTCGCGGGGGTGCCGTTCCGACGTCGAGCCGTAGTCTATGCTGAAGCTCCCGGAGGGCGCGAGCCCGTTCCTCACGAAGCTTTCGAGGGTCGACGAGTTGGGACCGAGCGCCACCGCGCTCTTGTTCATGGAGTCGTAGTCGGCCCAGACCTCGAAGGGGTAGCCGAACGCCACGGCCGGGGCGTCGGTGAAGTTGGCGACGTCGTATCCGTGAAGCACCGTCGTGCGGCCCTCGTCGGGTTGGGCATCGATGGTGCTGTGTACAAGAAAATCAGCACAAAAGAAAAAGAGAAACAAAACACACAAGAGAGAGAGAGAGAGAGAGAGAGAGAAAAGACAGATCAGAACACGGACGAGGGCGGGGAGCATCTGTCTCTTTGTTGTACATACGTCACATTCCAGTCGTGTATGTTGACGACTTGGTCGAAAGAGCCTCTCGTAGTGTCATATACGCTGCCTGACGAGCCCTGGCAGCCGACGAATGCGTACGTGGTGTTGTCCGGGCAGTCCAGGCTGTTCCTCACGCGCGTGTTGTTCAAGATGGTTGACATGCGCATGCCTTGCAGCTGGCCACCAAGCGTGAGCTTGAGACCGCGGTTGGCACCGATGCCATTCGGAAAGGTAACGTTCTGTGAGAGGGGGGGGGGGAACCACCGCAAGGTGGAAAAGTCAATAAACATCCATCATCGTCATTATCAACATCATTATCAACATCATCACCACACACGGCAACCAGGCGCGAAGAGAAATCGAAACAACAAAGACGCAACACACGTGAGATAGAGAGAGAGAGGGAGAGAGGGACAGGGAAAGGGAGGCAGGGAGAGGAAGAGACAAGCAGAGTAAGTGAGAGATAAGCATAGTAAGTGAGAGACAAACAGAGTGAGTGAGAGACAATCAGAGTTCGTGAGTTGAGCGAGAGAAGGAAGAGACGGCCCGTGACTCGATAGATGCTTACTTTGATGGGTAATACTAATGGTTCGACAGAATTGGAACAAGTGTCGACCGCGAGCGCGGCCGGAGAAAAGACGCTGGCCAGCAGGAGCGCCGTCCAGGGCGATGGAGGCAATAACATCACGAGACTTGGCGATAGAGTAGAAGGCGGTTTTGTCGAGGCATGGCGGGCGAAGCGGCCAAAACGACCTCTTTCACGTCTTCTCCCACGAGAAGACACGTCGGCAGGGCGGCCCCCTTTTGAAAGCGATTGTGTCCGCCCACCCGGGGGGGGGCGCGCGTTTCTTGCAATCTTGACAAGATGTTGACACCCTGCAGAGGTGACTGGGTTACCTGGCCGGAAAAGGGTGACGAAACCCACCCGGCGAAGGCCCTGGATATTGAAAGGGGCTCACGACTGTCCACTTTTGCAACAACTCTATCCCCCCGCTGGAGCAAGTTTTGGGGAGAGGGGGGGGCGGCAGCGGTTGCGAGTTGCGATGGGAGACAACTCGTTCGTCGTTGTGATGCGATATGTCTTTCGTTGATGACGATGTCAAGAGTTGGCTTAACCGGACGTTCAAGCACGATGGAACGGCATGTCCGAAAAACAAAACGAAAAGACATAGTTGTACGGCTCACCACGATAATCCCATTGTATTAAAGTCCAAGTGATTCCAGATGGCCAAAACAGAGTCACCCCTTGCCCCCCACCCCACGATGGTTCTCGTTGTGAAAGGGTACACTAGTCATGAACCATGCTGCGAGCACCGCAACTCCTGCAGTCAGGATTCCTTGGCGCGCGGGGACTCTTGGGTAAGATTAATGTCGTATTTTGCAAGCATCGGAACAAGCATCGGAACAAGCATCGGAACAATCCACGAGGATGCCTGGCAAGGCGAACGTTGCCTTTCATGTTTGAAGGACTTTCGCTCTCTGTCTCTCTCTCTCTCTCTCTCTCTCTCTCTCTCTCTCTCTCTCACTCTCCCGCGATCCGGCGCTTCCCCCGGGCAAACCCTGATGGGATCTGCGCGGCGCCCTCGCAAATGCCGCGATCTGCGTGCCGTTAATGAACCGCGTCTCAGTTATGTTGGACGAAAGCCGGCTCAACCCCCTCCCCTGGGGACGAATGTTCATAGGGCTATCGGTCACCCGCGCCAAGGCATCGTCGTTGACGGGGTTGATATTGAGCCATGGGGGGAACAAACGCAACTTACATGGACTTCCGCATCCGGGCTGCGTAAGCACCGCACGACCCGGACGCAGAAGCGAGCAGGCAATGGGAGGGGAGGTGCTTTAGATTCGTGCTGCTCTCGGGTTCCCCTTGTCAGCCAGGGATGTGGGGGAGGTAAATACGCACTCACTGGCCGTTCCCGCGCCTCCAGTGCTTCGGGGGAGGGCCCCCAATCCGAGCTTTTGCTCCGTACGATATTCGACCAGGGATGTTCGTCGTTCCACCGGCCAGCGTCCGTGGGTGGTAGGTACTCTGTATCCGTACTGCGCTGCGGTTATGACCCAAAGAAAGAGGGAGCTTGGGCGGCCCGACTAATGTTGATTAGGCGCGACCTGCCCAGTTTGACACCCGCCAATATCGCAAGATACATGTAAGCGCCTGGACCGTTGCGCCGGCCAGGGTGAAAGACGGCGAGGTTGAGGTGAGTCTTGACCCAGGCAAGAAGACTCTTGGTATAATCCTCCGGTCGTTCCGCGAAGTACTGTAATAGATAGAGCTCGGAGAATCGTGACGAGATTTCGTTTGCCAACCCGTTTGTGTCCGTTCTTTTTCTCCCTCGTAAATTGACGGCCCGAAAGTGCGCAGAGGGAGCCGAATCTGTCGCTGAAATCGTCGCGCAAAAACCGGCCATGGTTTTTTTTGAGTCGAGCCATCGTCGGCCGGTTTACGGCGTCCGCTTTCGGTTCTGGCTTTATTTCACCAACTGTATGGATACTAGAACCCCCCCTCCTCACCGTGTCACCGAGCAGCCGGTTCCTGAAGGAGGAATGAGTGAATGGGTAAGGCCCATCTGAGCATCCCACCGGGAATCTGAGTCTAGTATCCGTAATCTAGTACGTACAAGACTTCGGACGCTGAAGGAGAAGGAGGGTAGGAAACCTTCAGCGCAATTTCCTGGAGCGGGGGCGACTTAGTCAGCATTACTGACTAAGCGCAAGCAGCAAGTAATATTAAATGTTGGAATAGCTTTAAAAAGTAAAAGGTTAATTAAGAGAGTAATCTTAATCTTACTAACCTTTAAGGTCTCCTTTAGGTTACTAATAAAGGCACCTTGGGATACGCACTATGATTAACGGAACAGGGAATGTAGATTACACCTATTTCAACCTAAATAACAATTTAGGGTATAGTAATTTATAGTTATATACTGCGTTAAGACTTTATACTTATAACTACATCTACAACCTGTAATTAAACGCTAGTCTATAGAGGTTACTAATCTCTAATAGAACCCTTAAGTCTAGCAGCTAGGCTATAACTAACTAGACTACTAGGCTGTTTAACTACATTATGTAGACGTGGTATTTTAGTTAGAAGTAATTATAGTAAGTAGGTATATAAAGGCAGGTTGCGGCAAGTGCTAATTAAAGTTAGAATTGGAAGTCGTAATTAGTCAGGCCTAGGTTAGAAGCTAGGTGGTAAGCTAGTAGAGTCAGGCTGCAGCGATATTTACGTTGCTAAAATTAAACATTACTAAGAGAAGAAATAGGGGATAACTACTGTATAATTATTAGGTAAATTAAGAAAAGCAATATCTAAAGTAGCGTAAGAACATCTTTAAAAGCAGAGAGGTTAATATTGTCGTCAACATCCATCTCCTCATTACCTCTAATATTATTAAAGGACTGAAGTCCCTTCTCGCGCTCCAGGCAGGCTAGCACAACTGCAGACTTGCGGAGATCAAGCTTAGCCTCAGCTCTGGCTAGCTAGGCGTTGCTTATCTCTAAGTACTCCGTCTTCAATTGCTCAATGTCCAGGCCAGTGGACGCAAGGGGACGGGGGCGAGGGCTAAGCGGGTTGGAGGTTGGGGTCGGGGTTGGGGTCGGGGTCGGGGTCAGGGTTAGGGTTAAGGAAGTTGTTGAGGAGGTAGCAGCAGTAGTTGCGATTAAAGATAAACCTATTAATAGTTAGTTATAATTATAAAGTAACTATTACTTTATTAGAGTGATAGTTATAGGGTAATTATAATATATACAAAAAGAATAATTTAACCCTTAGCTATTAAAATAGTAATTAGCGCAAGCGCCACTAGTGATCTTTACGCCAGGCGGCAGGACAACACACTCAGCCTACAGGCCATATTGTTTAGCACACTTGGCGCAGGGCTGAGGAGCCACATCACCAACCGCCTAGACCATAGTAGCTAGGATGTTCTAGGCCTTCTTAGTAGTAAAGGCACCGCGAGAATAAGGGTTTGCAGTGAGCTCGCGCTTTATAATAAAGTCGCTAAGCTCCTAGGCTGCACCAGTAGCCGGCTTCTTAAACGTAAGGACTACGTTGCAGGCAATAAAGGCGGCGGCAGTGAGGGTTGTAACGGGGGCATTGGCGGCAGTAGCGGCAGTAGCAGCAGTGGCGGTAGAAGAAGAAGACAACTCTAGATAGTAACTAATTAGTAGAAGTAGATATAGGATAGACTAAATACATACTATCCTTAGCGTTAGAGGGGACATTATAGATATTAAAAGGCTTTTTTGCTATCTACTTCTTTAGAGCTATATTTGTAGTTGTTGTTGTTATTGTTATTATTATTGTTGTTGTTGTTGTTGTAAGAGAAAAAAAGGTAGAAAGGAGTAAATATAGAGTAGTTAGAAGAAAAAGGTCTATTGTTTTTATACAATACATTTATTTAGCATAACTAGAGCCTAGCAAACAACTATAACTACCTTAAATAGCATATATCCCTTTAACTACCTGTATATACACCCTAAAACTAGGGATGAGCTACTAGAAACAACTGCTTAGCTAAAAGGATAACCTACTGCAACGCACAACAAAGGGCGTTATTCTAGCAGTCCCTAACAGCTTCAGTCTCGCTGCAACAGAAAGTCTTATAGTTAAAGCTACCCTTAAACATAAGGCCATTAATAGTCTTAACTTGAGATATAGTAACGTACATTAAGCCTTACTGAAATTCGCAAGCAGAAATGTCTATAATAGCTCAATTAAGAGTCAGACCCTAGGCCTTATAGATAGTAATAGCAAAAGCATTTGTGAGGGGAAACTAAGTGCGTAAGTAACTTGCAGACCCTTTGTAGAATTTACGTATAACCTGGAAGATAGGAATAACGCGTGGGCCTGAGATGTTAACAGGTCTGTTGTAAGTGTTAAATTCGCAAAGAACAGCATAAGGGGGATCAACGTAAGGACTTGCGCTTAGCAACTAGACAATGTCGCAAATAGTACCAAAAGCTCTATTATAAAGGCTAGCCTCAACCTAGGTATTCTTAGTAAGCATAACCCTAGACCTAACACATAAGTAAAGCTTAGTATAAAGACTACCTACGTCAGCAAAAGTAACCTTGTTAGCGTTAAGACTATAATATTAAGCTTTAATAGAGATAATTACAGACTGCAACAACTTAAGTTTAGTTACGTTATACTTGTTAACCTTAGAGTTTGTAAAGTAGATACGCAGGGCGTAATTAAAGGCTAACACTTGCGCTAAGGAAAGAATCTAGCGTGCGCGAGTACATAGTAGACGCTAAGTATCTTGTATAACTATAGATATGCGTAGTTAATTAAGAGCTTATCTAAACAGTACCTGTTTATCGCCCTGTTGCCAGACAATGATATTAAGTTTAATAGTCTTATTAAACAGATAATAGCATGTCCTTCTAATAATCTTAAAGGGATTATCCAGGGTCTTACTATTAAAAAGAGGCTTTTCTATAACTAGCAGAAGCTAATAGAAGTCGCCTATAAGAAGGAAGTTAAGGCTACTAAAAGGCTAATTAGAATAACGCAGATAGATTTAACGGAAACAGCTATCTAGCTAGCCAAGCATACAAAGGCTAACTATAGACTTCTTATTAATAACAAGATGTCATGTAAAACACTAAAGTCCCTAGAGTTAAGTATAATTGTTTAAAGACAGCATGTGAAACTAACTACGCGTAACTAGAAGGCGCAGAAGGTTATGTAGAGTTGATCCTCTAATGCTGTTGGTAGCAATGCTAGTAGGAGCTGAAATTATTATTAGATCTACATTGTTAATAGAAAGTAGATTTAAGGCGTGATAGAGGATGTAGATAACATAAGACTTGCTAGTACCACCTTTCCCATTGACATAAAGCAATAACTAAGCTAGTTAATAACTATCCTGTAGATAAGTAAAGTAAGTGTAGACGAGGTTGTATATCTAGCGTTGTTAAAGATTAAGGGTATTAACATCTACATCCGTGTAAACTGTGTAAGAGTCTGCGCAAGGGAGCTAGTCACTACATAGACCCTTTTGATAACGCTAATAGTTATTAACAGCAAGGTCATTATAATATCGCCTAACGTGCAGCATCTAGTTGTAGTTAAGGTCTATAGAATAATTACCTAAGATCTTAATATCTGTTATCTTAACTAGACAGTTTAGTACCTCTACAGCCAAGTCCTACTAGTTAGCATTACGCATCTATTACTTAGCCTCTACATCCTTAAACTTATTAGCCTCCTTATTAACTTTAATAACGTTATAGAAGTTAGGCGCATAATCGTTATAATAGTACAGGCGGCAAGACGTAAAGGCATCCTTAAACGTAGTATAATGCTTACCTTCAACAGTTAGCAATTTGTTAATGTAGCAAAAAGAATAGTTTAGCATTATCTTAATGCAACAGTAATCCTTAAGCTAAGAAGGGTTGCTCTGCTTGTAGCGTAGGAAGTAACTAAGAACGCAAGCCTTTACGCGTAGGTATTCTCTCTAAGGGTTACTTAACGTATCTATCTTCTATAAAAAGTAGACATAAGTTATGTTACCTATCTTAACAGGTTAGTCTAAATACTTCTAGAAAATACTATAAGTACGTTACATATTTCTATTAGCAATGACTTAGGCGTTTAAGTTAATAGTATTAGGGTGATAACAGTTAACTAATACAACAACTCAACTACACTCAGCAAGAGGCTTAGATAACAGGATGTAACAGACTTCCTAGGCGCCCTAGTTACGCTTAGCAATGAACTTGTTTATAAGCTTTGCAGCAAATAAAACAGTAGGCTAATTAGATCTAACTTGTAGCAGTACGTTAGCTACAAGCTCTAAGTATGTCTTAGTCTTAACCTTAGCCTTACTACAGTACTTAGTGACGTATTAAAGAACAGCGTGTAGTAATATATAGGGAGTAACGTCTATATTTACAAGCTAGCCTAAAGACAATATAGGGCTGAATTCATTCAGCATGTTGTTATTTTAAGCGCCTACAAACATAAGAAACTAAGGGTTGATATTGCGTGTGACTGCTAGAGAATCTTGCTTAGCAATCAGGAAGTAAAAGCAACACTTAACGCTATTAGTACCCCTCTTCTTTTGTTAATAGTAGGCGTTGTAGTAATGTCTCTAGACACAATTAATAACGTTAGAAAGTGACGCGAAGTCGTGCGATAGACGAGGAGAGCTTAAAGGATTAAAGTTGTTCTGTATATTAAAGATTTAACCTAGCTCTAGATTAATAGCTAAAACATAGTTACCCTATCCGTAGGCAAAGATAGCCTACAATATATTAGTAGTCATGTCGGCTAGAGGGGTATCACAGATCTAGTATAAGCTATGATTGTGTATGCTGCTACGACCTTAAAACTTATATCTAAGACAACTGTTAGCTAATTATTATAGAAAGCAATATTACAACTGTTAAGTAATTGTTTCCTTCCCACTAACCTAGGTGGCAAGCCACCTAGCCGACTAACGTACCTATCCTGGAAGTTAACAATGTTATACTTCTTCACAAGAACCTCCTGTTAGAAGAGCTGAGATTAACAGATAAAGAGGTATGCAGCAATGTAAGGGTTATCGCAGATAATATCTCAGGCGATCTAGATCTAGTGATGCGGTTAAGCTTCAAGGCTTAGCCACTCATTAAATCGAGGCATGTGTTTCTGTAGATAATACTAATAGTAATTAGTAGCACTAAAAGTAAGGAAGACTGAAGGGTAACTAAGGGTATAGACGTAAGCCTCAAGCTGCGTCCGCTTGGTCTGCTAGTAAGTGCAGGTACCCTTGAGCACATCAGCAAAACGCACAACAGAATTAAGCAAGGCCCTCAACTCAGGCGTATCCTGCTCAAACGCAGCACGTAGGTCATCAAGTGTCATGTCTTGACGTCCAGTGTAGCAAGCAAAGTAAACACTCCTGCCACTAGCCTTCCTGCGCATTATAGTATTAAACACCACAAAACGAAAGCAAGGGTGGCGCGCTAAACGACCATCAACATGCTTTATTGCATGCTAAATGTATATCTAGAAATCAATAGAGTAAATACGTGGCTAGATGAATTCTGCCTTACTATAAGGGTAAAGGGTTAGGAATGCTAAAGACAGCAAAGCCTCTAAGTTGTTTAAGTTGTTAAGGGGCGTGCGTCAGAAAGTAGGTATCTTAATATAATGTTGTTAGGTAACTAGGGCTTGGATGTTAGCTCGCAGACGATCAAGCTCAGATTCTTCAGCCATGACGTTGGGTACAGCAGCAGCCTTAATGTTGTCGTTAATATCTGCATCAGGATCAAAGTCCTCAACTAAGGCGTTAAGAAACTGTTGAGGTAGTATGTCTATGACACTGCTGTTGTTAGGCAGCTAAGAAAGGTTCTAATGATGTATAGTGACATCAGCATACCCAGGATGGTGTTGCAACAGATGGTCAAGCCACAGTCAAATATAATTCTTTTGAATAGTGAATTGTTAGCGGAACTGTTGGCGTATGTAAGGGTGCTACTTAGAGTTAGCTGGACGAAGAATAATGATATTGAGATTAGCAGGTAGAAGCGGAAGCTAGTAATAAACCTTGGCGATATTGCAGAGGAAGTTGATTGTATAGCCTTTGTAGGCATACTGGACACCGCGTACCTGGTAAAGGTTAACTGCGTAATAAACCCAAGCAATAAGAATCTCCTTAATGTAAGTCAAATCAGGTAGATCTAGCATACTACTAAAGTTAAGGTTATTAGTAGCTAAAAAGAAATACACTTCTTAATTGTAATCGCGGTTGCAGTAATATTAATAAATACTATCTTAGACGCCAATATTGAACCATCTCTGCTAATAGTAAGAGCATATCTCCATAACATCCAGATCCAGCTTACTGTAGAAGTTGTTAATTAGGATAGTATCTTAAGGGGTAATGGCATCTGTAGAAAGGTCGTTGCAGAAGAGAGGATCAGGAATGTGGAAACGACGATCTGGATTAGCTGGGCTGTCAGGGCTTGGTCTTTGCTAATGCTAATGCTAATGCTAATCCTAATGCTAGATAGGTTAAATAGGTCGAATAGGTAAAGACAACCAAAAGCTAGACGTGTTATTACTAACCTTAGAAGAAGATAAGTCATTAAAACAACTTAAAAACAGCCAATACTAAAAGCAATACTGATATTTATCCTTATCGCTATTATTAAAGAATATTACACAACTAATAGCATAGGACCCAGATATATACTACTCAATCTTAGTCTCTATATCTTAACTAAGAGTACCTACAACGTAATAGATGTAGTTGTTAGCGTTGTAGACGCGTTGTCAAACAGATCAGGGGATATTACATTGTTAACAGATAAACCACTTGCGTTAGACTGGGCTGCTATCTGGATTAGGATCAGGGTTGTTACCAAGCTAGTTACTAAGCTGGCTACTGCGCTGCAAGGTCTGTGATCTATCTCCCTAATGCATAAGGGCTCCTAGCGATGGTGTAGGTGATGGTTTGATGTTAGACCAACAAGCAACACGGTGATCTTGTTGAATAGATACGCGCTGGGAACGGGCAGCAGCCATCGCCGGCGTATCTTAAGAGTCTTGACCACGTAGAAGAAATGATGGCATGGACATGTTGCAAGGGGATAGAAGGATAGGTTGAAGAGGAGCTTGTTAACTAAGAGCAGGGGCTGCAAGGTAAGGGATCTTCAATACGTTAGATGTAATTGTAGCAGCAGGTTGACGTAATAGCATAGGTGACTGCAAGGGTGGTTGCGCTGACGACTATAATCTAAGGTAAATTAGCTTTGTAAACATATAGAAAAGGATTACATACTTGCTGTTAATTCTATTAATTCTGTTAACATTTAAGATAGTTAATAGTAAGTAGTAAAGATCCTCTTTAAAGGCTCTAATAGTTAAGGATAGGCTTTATCTTTAAGTAGTTACAACACTTGCGAGTCAACAGAGGCAGATCTGGCTCATCATTAGGACCATTACTATTGCATCTAGGATCTGGAGGTGGCGGCGGAGGAGGCGGAGGGGCTGCAGCTGCAGATGCCATGGCGATGATGATGATAATAGCGATGGCGATGGCGATGGTGATGGCGATGGTGATGGCGATGGCGATAGCGATGGCAATGGTGATAATAAGAAAGGAAGAAGAGGATAAGACGTGGTAGACTAGCGCGTTGTTATTGTTATTGTTAAGTTATAAGGTAAAGTAATATTAAGGAGGTAGGTAGTAGTAGTAAGTCAGGTAGTTAGGTAGTTAGGTATATAGGATGGATTTATAGTACTTCTAGTTCTAAGTAAACTAACAACTTTATCTATTTTATTAAATAATAATTATTAAATAACTACCTACAACACAGATCTTTATTATTATGATAATTACGTAACAATTACTATACATCTACAACTTATATAATCTTACGTCTTTTATAAAGGGGGGATACTAATTACTAGGGGGGCTCCACCCCCCCTAGACCCCCCTGCCCTCTGGGGGCCCTCTGGGGGGCCTGCGGCGCTATACCTGCGGCGTGGGATTTCTATTAACCTGGATTCTAAATTAGGCATGTGCAAAAAAGATACGTCCAGGTACGTCTAGAAATACGTAACAAACTCTAATCTAGCTAATTAAATCTATTAGCAAAATAGACTCTAACTAATCCGCGCACGAGTTGAGTGGCTGCAGCCAATCCGCGCACGATCCCCTCATATAGAAAAACGTCTATGCCCTCGATTTTTTCACCAGTAAACCTCCGCTAGCGCGACTGCGTTACGGCTTCGCCTCCACTTCGTCGCTTCCGCTCCGGGAACACGCTTGGTCCATAGCCTATCTCCCTCCTCCGTCCCCCTCATGTGGAAACGCTGGGGAAGGAGAGCGAACGTGCGCTTCAGAGGGCCCCCAGTCTTTGCTGCCGAAATGAGTCTGGTGTGTCAAGTTGAGCGTTCAACCCGGAGGGAGTACTCTGTAAGCGACCTTGGCTGCCTGCCCCCCCGTCGACGGACGTCGTTTGCCCAAGGCTTGAATGCCGCTTTATGCAGGTTTTCACTTGTGCTGTCTCCAGGTTTCTACAGCTCTGACAGCAGAATCCTATGCCACGCTTGCAATGAGCATCCGTTCCAATCGATCATAGGTACTGTCCTACTGGACAGGAACCCTTCTTTTTTTTCTTTTCCTTCTGTATTTCCCCCGCTTGTAGGATTGCAACAGGCCACGTTCAGGGAAAGCTCGGACGCTCTGTTATGCCAGAAGCACTCTATAAACTCCAATTTTCAGAGCCTCCGACAACAATTCGGCTCCGATTCCGGACGCCGCATGGCCCAGTGGTCTAGTGGTATGATTCGCCCTTCGGGCCTAACAACCCCTTGTGCTCAGCACAATGTTTGATTGGGCGAGGCCCCGCGTTCGAATCGCGGTTGGGCCCCCAGATTCTTTTTGCGTTCTTCCTCTGTATTAATCAGGGGTCGTTTACCGTTCGATTTCGAATTACTTTCCCTCCGTCTTCTTTATGCTGTGTAGTACGAGTCGATTTGCAGGCAACTTAACAGACGACACAAGTGTTTCCTTTTCACATTGCTTACTGTTATAAGATAGAAGGTATTAAGTGACTACCTGACTCTTCGCTGTTGTGATGGATGGCCTCACGCAAATGAATCAATCCCCTTTGATCCGAAATGCCTGGCGACGGACGGGATATCGATTACGGAAGCCCCACACCAAACGGACCCACTCCGCGCCGAGCCGCGCCGGGCGACGGTCGTTCCGCGTGCACATACGTTGGACCACGCACAATAGGTAGTCCGCACTACTTTCCTAGAATCAAGCCACTTTCAACTCATAATTTCTGTACATATCTGTATATGTAGAATATCTGTTGAAATGCCAGCCGGATTATCGACGGAAAGTGGAGGCGGCGCGGCTTGGCTGGGCCAATCAGATCACGCGGATCCATCTCCGCCAGCTTCCACACACCATAAATCTACGATTGTCCTCATCTTTCGAGCAGATCGTTCACTCGAGTAGCCCTGTGAGACCACCAATGCCATTAAACTGACAGGCAAAAGTTGCTAGTCTAGCACTGTTGGCTTCTTTGCTTCTTTCAACTTCTGCGTCTGCGTCTGCGTCTGCGTCTTCAAATGCTTTATCTACTTCTCGGCCTCGCCGACTGCCTTGGCCAACGCTTCTTGATTGTTAATCAAGTTGCTAGATTTTACATCGCTAGAGATCTTGTTACCGGCGTGTTCAACGGAGGCCGTCTCGCTTGCGTCTTTAGTGCTAGATCCTCGCGACTGCTAGAACGCCAATCGCCAGAGAGTTAGTAACGCTCTTATCCGCACTCAAGAACCTGGGAGGTCGATGACGAATCCGACTGTTGATATCACAGGTCACTTAAGTGAACAAACGCTTCATAACGTGGGTATGAGGTTATTTGTAGATTCTAGGTGTGTAGAAGAGAGGATCTAAAGTGAAGGGAAGGAAGGAGGAAGGCTGTAATATAGCTACCTAGTAGACCTACTTTAATAGACGTAGGTCTATATAATCTAATTAGCCTAGATAGGCTGACATCTCTACTTTCCTATTAATAATCTAATTAATATTCTAATACTAGTAGTCTTTTAATTATTACTACTAGTACTATTAGATTATACTTAAATCTACCTTTAAAATAATAAAATGCCTCTTTTACTATAATATAGTAAAAAAATATAATAAAAGTAAAAGTATAATACTTTTACTAAGCTAGAATACCTATATAGCTAATTAGCTAATTATAGCTAATTAATTTAGTTTATAAAGTAAATACTTTATTACTATTTTTATTTTTATACCTTATATAAATCTTTCTTTTACTTATTACCTTTATATAACTTATTCCTCTATTTATATATTAATCTTATTATTACTTATAAGGCCTTTAAAGGCTTAGTTTAGTAACACCTTTATAAAGGTGTTAGTAGGATTATTACTGCTATTAATCTATTATACTTTATAAAGCTTATATTACTTATATAATTACTAAAGTACTATAATATTAATTATTAACCTCTTTTCCTTTATTATACCTAGCTTTATAAGGTATTTAAATAATAAATAGGAGTTAGTATACATAATTATAGAAATAGGGGGAAGACTTAGTTAATTAGTAATTATCCTTAAGGTAGTACTAATTATATAGGCTATATTAATACTTATAACTATACTATATACCTTAGAGGCTAGTACGCTACGCGTTATATATTTTAACCTTACAGAGGAGAAATAAATAATATTGTTAGTAATTATAAAGGTATTATTATCTACCCATTTCTTATCAGTAAGGATAATAATAAATCTAAGCTAGGATATAAAGTTAATATTATTTATAGAGGATTTATTAATAAAAATAAAGAGCTTTATAGTAGGTAAGTTAATAAGTATAAAAGTAGAGTTATAATCTAGGTAGTCTATCCACTATTTAAAGCGTTAGTTAAGGTTCTTATAATTATTAATTAAAGGGTTTTAATATTAAGCTATAGATAAAAGGTTAAAGTAGGCTTCAAGCTACTAGATTAATATAATATACACGCTATAAGCCTATTACTTAATATACTTCTACTTTATATTAGGACTATTAATTAGGATAAAGGTAAGCTTATTACCCTACCCTTTCTAATAAAGAGTAAGGGTATGTCTACCTA
>PUHP01000617.1:0-22932 GCA_006783085.1 Colletotrichum shisoi | reverse complement strand
CTAGTTATAGTTTTAAACTATAATATATTATTAAAGATATAATCTATTAAGCCTAAGTTAAGTATTACTAAGTTCTTTAGGGCGTATAGCGTTACTAACGTATAAAGTAATACCTTTATAGTTTATCTACATCTACTATGTAGTTATTCTTTTTTTCTAGATTGCTTTATTTATTTAATTTAGGCTAATAGGTCTTTATTAGACTATAAGCGTTCTTTAACTTATAACCTGAACTATGTGTTATTATTCTATACCTACTAGTCTAGTTGTAAGTCCTTAAAGACTACCTAGCACTATAATAGGGCGTAACATTAATCGTACGCTAGGTATTTAGTATTACCTAATTTACTACTATTAAATTATTACTTATAGCCTCTATCTTACTAGCCTCTGCAGCTGCAGCCTTAATATTAATATCTACTGTAGGCTGGCCCTAACTTAGGTAGTAGCATTGCTAAGGATGCTGCTGCAGACCTAGCGCTATCCTCTAGGTACCCTAGCGTAGCTCCATCCTTTTCAGCGTAAGGTTTTTAATACCCAGAGGTTAGCCTAAAAGCTCTACGCTTAGCTTGCGCGGGGACGTCTTAGACTAATAACACAAGGTAGAATAGGGCATCCTTTATAGCCTTACCTTACCTTATTATATTATCCCTAATGCTACTAATCTTTGTTGTATAGTATGCTATAATCTAGGCGTCTAGGCTACTGTTTTAGAGGGCCTTTATAAAGTCTATAAACTACACGCTTACTATTATATAACTAGTTAACTTAGTATTAGATATCTCTACATACATAGTATCCTACTTATATAACTATTCCTCTATATCCTTCTTATTTAATAAGCACCTATTTTATAGTATATTAATAACCTCTATATATATTACCCTTACCTTTATTATTTAATAAAGTAAATTTATACTTAGCTTATTATATAAGCGTATAATTTATTTACTTAGGTTTTTATTAGCTACATAGTAGTATTATAGGTAAGTAAGGTTAACTATTATTATAATATATTCTACTAGTTATTAAGCTTATTTTTAAGTACTATTATAAACCATTTTCTAATAGCTATAACTAGTCTAAAGGCTATTATAGGTAATAAGATCTAAAGTAGTAAAATTTATTTTATTTTTTACTTTTAGGTTTAGGTTATTTATTAATATACTAAATACTATTATAGATAACTAGGAAGATTATAAATCAGGGAAGTAATTAATCCTTAGTAGTTTTAAAGCCTTAAGGAGGTTTGAAAAAGCTAACCTATTAGTAGCCTTTAAGTTAATATATTCCTAGAGGTTAGCTATCTTTACCCTTATTTTAAACTAATTAAACTAAAGAAGCTAGTCTAAGGGCCTACAAAGGTTAATTTTCTTTATATTACTAATTAATAATATATTATTATAGGTGTTTCTTTGTAGCTGTTTTTAGTGCGTATTAGACTATTAATTATTAAAAGTTTAGGTGTAATTGTGTGTATTAATGTTGTGTTGTCTCTAGAGCAATTCCTGCCCCCCTATGTCCTTGGTCTATGTGGGTATGTCCCTTAACACTGAAAACCCTACTTTTAGGTAGCCAGATCCATCCTATCAATGTTTCCAACATTTCCCAAGCAAGGCTGTGCATTGGCCTTCCGGATCCACCTTTCTGTTGTCACGTGGGCGGCCCGAGGCCACTACTTTTAACAAGATCCATCCTCTCAATGTTTCCAACATTTCCCGAGCGAGGCTGTGCATTAGCCTTCCGGATCCACCTTTCTGTTGTCACGTAGGCGGCCCGAGGCTACTACTTTTAACACCCTCTGCGTTACTAGCTGCTACCGCAGAGGTATTAGGCTGTTGTTTTAGCGGCATCCTATTGTTGTTATAGTTTAATTAAAGCTATTTAGATACTTAAATATACGTAGATGTGGCCTTTTCGCGAGGTTACCCCTTGGCTAGCCCCTGCTAGGGGCGTAGTACGTGACATCTGTCGATTTCCTATTTACGCACGGACGCGTTATTTAATTTCGAACGCTCCCAACGCAACGCAGTGTACCGTCATTGTCCTCTTCACCCCTGCTCCCCTCCTCTGGCCAGCCTCGCCCGCAGCCTGCGACCAACATCGCAGCATCCCCATCGATCAGCGAGCGACGATTGTATCCGTACCAGTAACACCCATGGGGATCAATTGACACCTTGCCGACTTCAACCCCACCAAAGCGACATTGACGAAAGGCGACCACCACCCCTCCCCCAATCTCTCCGTGCTCGATCGCCGCGAACATGCGCACGGCGCCGCCGATGCGACAATGACTTCCCGAAGCACGTCCTTCTCCCACAGTCCGCACCGGCCTCCGCGCCCATCCATCAGCTCGAGAATCTCTTTCGCCGTCTCGACCGCCGAGCAGAGCGAGCACGACGACGAGGCCGCCGGTGCGGCGCCCGCCCACCACCACCAGCAGCAACAGATCGAGGAGGAGATCGCCGAGATCAAGCGCTATGAGGACTTCACCACGATAGACTGGGTCCAGGATGCCGCCCGGGAGCAGGCGCGGAGGAAGCTGCGACGGAGGCGTCGGGCCGGCATGCTCGACAGCGGCCAGGCAGGGTGGAGGCACCGCCTGCGCGAGTCCTACGACGCCGCCCAGGGCTGGCTTGTCGTGACGTTGATCGGGGTCGCCATCGGGCTGAATGCGGCGTTTCTCAACATCATTACGGAGTGGCTGTCCGATATAAAGATGGGATACTGTACGACGGCCTTCTACCTCAACGAAAACTTCTGCTGCTGGGGCGAGGACAACGGCTGCGACGAGTGGCATCGCTGGACGGGCTTCGAACCGGCCAACTACTTTTTATACATCCTCTTCGGCACTGTCTTCGCCTTCACTTCGGCCACGCTCGTCAAGTCGTTTGCACCCTACGCCGCAGGGTCGGGTATCTCGGAGATCAAATGCATCATTGCCGGCTTCGTCATGAAGGGATTCCTGGGTTCCTGGACGCTCCTGATCAAGTCCGTCTGCCTGCCCTTAGCCATCGCGTCCGGCCTGTCCGTCGGAAAGGAGGGCCCCAGTGTGCACTATGCCGTGTGCACCGGAAACGTCATCTCACGCTTGTTCGAAAAGTACCGCCGCAATGCCGCCAAGACGCGGGAGATCCTGAGCGCCTGCGCCGCGGCCGGTGTTGCCGTTGCCTTTGGTAGTCCCATCGGCGGCGTACTGTTCTCTCTGGAGGAGATGTCGAATTACTTTCCTCTCAAGACCTTATGGCGCAGCTACTTCTGCGCCCTCGTCGCGACGGCCGTGCTTGCGGCCATGAACCCCTTTAGGACGGGACAGCTTGTCATGTTCCAGGTCCACTACGACCGATCGTGGCACTTTTTCGAGGTGGTCTTCTACATCATCTTGGGCATCTTTGGTGGTCTCTACGGCGCTTTTGTCATGAAGTGGAATCTACGAGCCCAGGCCTTCAGGAAGAAGTACTTGTCAAAGTATGCCATCGCAGAGGCGACCATCCTCGCTGCCGGAACCGCCATCATCTGCTACCCCAACGTCTTCCTGAGGATCGACATGACGGAGAGCATGGAGATCTTGTTCCTCGAGTGCGAGGGAGGCGAGGATTACCACGGTCTATGCGAGCCCGACAAGCGGCTTTCCAATATCCTGTCGCTGGCTCTGGCCACGGTTCTCAGGGTTCTGCTTGTCATCATCTCGTACGGCTGTAAAGTGCCAGCCGGCATTTTCGTTCCATCCATGGCCATTGGCGCATCATTCGGCCGTACAGTTGGCATCATTGTCCAGGCAATCCACGAAGCCAACCCCACGAGTGCGTTCTTCGCTGCTTGCAAGCCGGACGAGCCTTGCATCACACCCGGCACATACGCTTTCCTAGGTGCAGCTGCGGCGCTGAGCGGCATCATGCACATTACTGTTTCAGTGGTTGTCATCATGTTCGAGCTCACCGGCGCTCTGACGTACATCCTCCCCACCATGATCGTTGTCGGAGTGACCAAGATCGTCAGCGAGCTCTTTGGCAAGGGTGGCATCGCCGACAGGATGATCTGGTTCAGCGGGTTCCCCTTCCTGGACAACAAGGAGGAACACAACTTTGGCGTTCCCGTCTCTGAGGTCATGCGGACCGAGATCACATCGTTGCCGGAGAGCGGCATGGCCTTCTCCGAGCTCGAGAAACTCCTCAAGGAAGACAAATATCAAGGCTTTCCCATCGTCGAGGACGCCACCTCCAAGATCCTCGTCGGCTACATCGGCCGCACCGAGCTTCGCTACGCCATCGACCGTGTAAGGCGCGAGAGGCCCATTAATCCAGACGCGAGGTGCACCTTTTCGCCCCCGCCGGCGGCTCTCAACTCGACGACGCCGCTCACATCCACCGTGACGATGAATCTCGACTCGATGTCGTCCACGTCTGTCGATTTCAGCCGGTACATCCATACAACGCCCGTGACGGCGCATCCCCGGTTACCCCTTGAGACAGTCATGGAGCTCTTCCGCAAAATCGGCCCTAGGGTCGTGCTCGTCGAATACCACGGCCGCCTTTCGGGTCTGGTCACCGTCAAGGACTGCCTGAAGTACCAATTCACGGCCGAGCACGCCGAGAACCCACGCGACGACTCCGCCCTCGCCGAGAGCCAGGAGAGGTTGTGGAGCGCGATGCGGCTCGCCGCGGGTTGGGTATCAGACAAGGTGTTGATGGCGTCTGGTGGGAGGGTGCGGCTGTCGTCGGTCGACGAGCGGAGGGGCGGAAGTGGAAACGGTGGAGGTGGAGGTGGAGGTGGCGGCGGCGTCGGCCGACCGGCCGGTGCGCAGATACTGGACGGTGATGAGGATGATGTCGATGACGGGGCCTTGGAGCTCGAGAACCGTTGATGTGGTCTGTTTTCTTGTATGATTTGACGTTGCTTTGGGGGCCTGGGAGTTTCAACATGATACAGGGAGCATGATATTTGGCTGGCGTACGTGGGCGTAAATATGACCAGGGCTTGCTTCCGGATCACTAGAGGTGAATAGAACAAGACGGCAACAATGCTACCAAGTATCAAATTGTTTCCGTTGTATTGTGGCATGCTTCTGGTGAGTTACTTGGTGGTTTAAATGGCCCGAGGTAGGGGGGGGAGGTTGATGGGAGGTCAACGAAATATGTAGCCCACGACAAAGCCCATCGTCTCCTGGATTGTAAAGTTGATTGTTGCGGCCGAAAGCCCGTCGGCATGATCAGTCTCTGGGGACCGTTATGAATAAACCGAGGGGCGAGGAGGAAGACGAGGAGGAGGAGGGGGGGGGGGGGGAGTGAGTACAACTTCCGGCTCACTTTCACGTCATACAGTCATGGGCCCCTCCGTACGCGGAGCGAGTGCCCTTAACAAGGATCCAAGCGTCGTCGTGTTTCTAACAACCAGGTGGTCGAGAGGTGTCGAAGTCTCGTTCCAGCCGATTTGATTCTCGGCAGTTCTTCCTCGAATTGCACCGTTCGATCATCCACCTAGCCATCAATTGCTTTTATCACTTCGAAATCTTGTTTTTTTTCTTAGCCCCCTAAATCTGATCTTCAACTGTACATGGCAATGGCATCATGGCCGCTGGCTCGAGCAGTATCGTATCATACGTACATCCCTTCTTCGCCCTCCCTCGCTTCCCTCTAGGGAAGGATTCGTCTCGTCTGTCTCAACTGTCGGACAATCACGGGACGGGGTAGACGTCGAGTGCTGCTGGACTCTTGTTCCCTTTGGCTCGATTTTCGCTGGCTCGCGCTTGGCTTGCGTTGTTCGATCCTACGACTGGTCATATTTTCTTTCCCCTTTTCTTTCCTCTTTTCCTCCTTCGTGCCTATCCTTTTCTCTCTTCCTCATTTCCTTCTACCCTACCAGGCCCCTATCCTCTTTTGGGTACCTTGGGCTCTGCTTTCCCTTTCACTTTGAGGCGGGCGAATACTGGCTTCATTTTCCGTTTTACAACGACGAGAATGACACCATCTTCTGACGAAGAGGAGACTGCCTTTTACGCCTGTCCACGAGTGCCCAACCCATTCCTCTACGTATCGGGCAGTAAGATGAGCAACATCGGCCTGGAAGCCGGGCAAGGTTCGCCCGGCTGTCAAGTCTATCTCCTCTCTCTCTCAATACTAGTCCTGTGGAAATACTCATGTGATGGCAAACACAGCCGAGTCTATTCTTTGGCCAAGGGAATCGGTCTCGACGGGCCATGATGCCTCCAGACTAGAACCGGGTAGATCTTTTTATCGCATGCCCGTGCATGATAGCTTTCAAAGGCATCTACGAGTGGGTAAAGAAAGATTGGCTCAAGACCCGTGTGTTATTTATAGTTTCGATATCACCCGCATGCATCATCTAATAGTATTTGTAGAAATTACGTATGCAAACATGTACATCTCATCCACGTATCGCTCTCTCTCAACCGGTCTCATGCCCGAGGCTCCGGCGAGTTTAAGTCCCCCAAATCGACAATATCCTCGTCGTCAGAGTCCTTGTCCTCGTCCGGGCCGTCTAGTGGAACGGTGGCGAGGCCGGGCTGCTGGGGCACCGGCACGTAATCACCACCAGGCTTGTTGGCCTCCTCATCCTTTCGGCCGATGATGACATTACCGGCGACCAGCATGGCAGCGCCGACCCACCACAGCGGTGGCAGGGCCTCGGAGAAGATGGCGAGACCAAGGATGGCGGTGATGACGAAGTTAGAAGACGTGTTCATGATGGAGACCTGTGTCGTCGACTGACCCTTGGCGAGGGCTTTCGTGAAAAGGGTCCACATCTGGGAGAATGTGTTAGTTGGGTGATGCTGCGTAGGGGATGGAAGTGACATACAATGCCGTTGAAAACGAGGTTGAGACCGAAGAAGACCTGGTGACCAAGTTAGTGCAATGACGAGAATGAGCAGCCAGGTGAGCTTACGGCTCGCAGGACGACCTCGAAGGCACCTTCAATGTTTTGCAAATGAAGAAAGTTGGAAATCGCTTGCGATATTGTTGTTGTGAGATCAGTCGTGGTCCTGTTGGGGTGTGAGTAAGAAGAGGTTCGGTATTAGGTAATCAGAAAATGTGTTTCTGAATCGTTGAAACGAGACTATGACAATTGACATCAATGAAACAACAATGCGAACATGTTCAAGCACACAACACAGACGGGAGAACAATTGAAATCAAGTCATCTAAGTGAAATTGGCATGTGGACACTTGCCGATGGCGCTCATGAGCCTGATTGAGCCTGAACGGAAAATGTCGACAACTCACAGCTTCGCAAACACGCCGTTGAACGCAGCGCAGGCGCCGCTCGCAACGGCGAGCACAATCCATTGATTGCGACGTGCCCAAGACATGCTTTCTGGCGTATTGTCGTCGTCGTCGTCGTCGTCGTTGTGGTTTGGCTCGGTGGAGTGCCTGCTGCTGCTGCCGCTGCTGCGTACGTCGTCCTCGTGGCGTGGGAGCAGCGGACGGTGCTCGTTGTCCAGGGTAGTCGTCGTCGCGGCCGCCATGGTGGGTATCTGTTCCTTTTGAGGGTAATCAGGGGCGGATGCAGCGGCGGCGGCGGGTTGTCGTTGGCGGAGCATTATGTGGAGAGGAGAGAGCAAGGAAAGAAGGAGACTGCTACTGCTGGTTGAGCGACCCCTGCTTGCTGCTGCTGCTGGCGACCGGTGGATGTCGGGGTCAGAGGTGGTGGCCTTGGCGATAGGACGAGGCTAAGGACGGGCCGAGGTGCGCTGCGCTGTGGTCCAGTCAGTGTAGCACCTGCAGACGCAACGCGTGTCGGTGTGTGAGCGTCTGAAGAAGTCCGGAGAGAGTTGTCCGCAGCATCAGCGGGACAGATAGCGGTGGTGTGTCTCAACGGCAGATGGGATTGTGGGAGTCTCCAGAAGTCAAGGATGTGTAAGGGGAATCCCAGTTAGAGCGAGCAAGGCAGGGAGGCGCGTGCTGCCCTCAGAGTCTCGGTGTTGACTCGCTCGCTGAATAGTGGTCTTTTGCTGGATATGTTTCCAGTAAATTGCATCGCCAGAAGGACAACTTGACAAAGTCTGAGTGGGCAAGCTGTCCAATCGGACACCGTGTCGTCGGAAACACACGCCCATGAGGCTATTGAGAGGTGCAACCGCGGTTGCTATTGAGGAAACTAGCCCTGCTCCGAGAGGAACCATACGGAGGCCAGCCCCCCCGGTTTCCGGAACACAGACCCCGGCTCCGCAGGTACCTACATACCTAGCATCGGCCTTTCCCCCTCTTTGAAGCGGCTGGGAACAATGCCAAATAACAGACGACTGTTTGCTGTTGCTTGGCATATTCAAACGCCAGAGTTTCCAGGAGGCCTCAGGGAGCATTCGTGCCGCCAAAATTCGCCATTTGATGGTTGTCTGCAGATCGAGCGGTAAACTTTCCAATTGAGTAGTGGAGACGCTGCCCATGAGATGACGTATCATGCCGTCGACGACATATCGTGTTAAGAAGCAAGCATCTTCTAACAGCCATTGTTGAAGGTGAGTTTCGCACAAGCGCCAGTAACTCATGACGCGATAAATGGCCATTGTCACGTGTATTGCGCATATCTTCAAATATCACTGCATGGTCAAAGCCGCTTCTTAGGCAGACCATGTGATCAGATAACGGCACAACTTCCACGTAGGCACTCGGTCTATTGACTCGCTAGTGTATCGAGTTGAACGATGCTGTGTAAAACCTCTTATGGTATCAAAATCGCAATCTTGTGTGAACTCCCAATTGTCCCAAGGCCGTTGCCACCATGATGAGACCATGAACCTGAACGCCAAATATATGCAGCCACTAAGGCGCTCGTCGATGTCGTCGCCCCGGTCCGAAAATGCATATTCATCCGTGTACGAGAGAGATGGCTGAGACCGCTGCTGGCCATCCCGTGCGCCCGTAATCCTTCAAGGCCCTTCGCCAGGCTTCTTGGCGTTGCAGCTGACGATTTTGACCTTGTCGGCTGTGACAATCTGCCCACCATTATCGAGCTTGAATTGCACGTTCTTGATAAGAAACGTCCAGACTTCGTCGCAGAAACGGTAGGTGCTCAAGCTTCCCTGTGGGAGAAACAGTGTTAGCATTTGTTTCTTGCGGTAAACGAATCGCAAAGTGAATTGTGGTCACGTAAATGCGACTTTGGACCGTATTTCAGCTGTTGAGAGAACCTGGGGTCACGAGCCAAGAGCCAGGTGCAACGGCCAAAGGAAGGGAAGTGCGAAGGGAAGCGGCGACGAAATCAACAGTACTTACTTTGAAGGTGAGACGAGCCTTAACGCTCTTCTGCAGGGCCTCTGTTATAGCCTGGTCGAAGTTTGCCAGGATCTTCATCGCCAACTGGGGATGGATGCGCTCCTCGCTGATGAGGTCATCGAGCATGTCCGTCAGCGCAAGACCGATGCTGTAATCAAACACGAGTGTTAGTTGACTGTAGCAGTATGTGTGTAGTAATTGACATGGATAGCGCAGTACCTGCTACGGCGATAAAGCTCGTAGAACGATTGAGGTGCGGCTGCCATCTTGGAGATTGGTTTCGGATCTCCTTCGGGCGGGCGACTTTTTGGTGGTTGTGAGTGTGAAAGACGTAAGGTTGTATTTATACTGGCCTTGTTTGAGGATATCCTTGGAAACCGCTTACTCATCGACTCTGCCAGGTGGGGCCGCTGCTGCTGTTGCCTGTTCCCCTTCTGACTCTCCCTGCTTTGCCAATTGCTTACCTAACAGATGGATTAAAGATCACGTCATGTGACTTTTCCAACTCTGGGTCCTACCTTACCTCACCTCGCCCGATCGGTTAGAGAGCTCGACGTAGCTGCAACGCCCCCCAAGCCCTCCTCCGCCGTTAATCACCATCCACGATACCAGGAACGACACACGCCGAACCCAGCACGATGAGTCTCACGTATGGCCTGGGAGGCATTGGGAGCACCCTCCTCGTTGTGGGAGCTTGTACGAACCCGCCCCGCGATGCATCGGCGACCCGCGACAGCGCCAGCTAACACATCAAACAGACATGCTCTTCACGGGATCGGGCGAGGCCTTTAACGTCGGCGAATTCCTCGAATCTATCTCACCATACGCGTGGGCGGACACGGGCATCGCTCTGTGCATTGGTCTTTCTGTTGTAGGCGCGGCATGGTACGGACAGGATCTGGCATTCTCCAGCATCACGGAAACATTGCTAATGGGCGTCGACATTTAGGGGCATCTTTATCACCGGCTCCTCCATCCTCGGCGCGGGCGTTAAGGCGCCGCGCGTACGAACCAAGAACCTGATCTCCATTATTTTCTGTGAGGTTGTCGCCATTTACGGCGTCATTATGGCTATCGTTTTTTCCGCCCAACTCGAAAACGTCCAGGGCCAAACCCTGCACGACGGCAACAGCTACTACACTGGCTTCGCCCTCTTCTGGGCCGGTATCACAGTCGGAATGTGCAACCTGATTTGCGGTGTCGCTGTCGGCATCAACGGTAGTGGAGCCGCGTTGGCCGATGCCGCTGACCCCACGCTGTAAGTTCCGCCGTAATGCAGAGAGAGTGTGGCTCAGTATGTTGACCGTACACTGTGCAGTTTCGTCAAGATTCTCGTTGTCGAGATCTTCAGCTCCGTTCTCGGTCTTTTCGGTCTGATCGTCGGTCTCCTTGTCTCTGGCAAGGCCAACGCTTTCGGCAAGGTATAAACCAAACACACCATCTGGCGACACGAGAGGCTCAAAAAGGAGGAGGTTACCACAGACAGCATAGCAATTGTCTGCCTCGGGCACGATGTACAGGGGAGCACTGCATTGCACCAAGGCTACTTGGGCGGGCGTTAATGGCATAAAGGCAGGGCGAGGATATTTTGCGTTGTACACTATCGAAGTATTATAGCTCCTCATCGACATGATTTCTGCGCATCATTCATAAATACGATCGAGAGACTTAAATTTACGGCCTGGCGCTTGAATCGTATACGTCTCATTTGTTGGACTTACAATTACTCAATTGACGAGTCAACACGGCATATACCCTCGGACAGGACCGATGTGTTATTTCTCGTCTGTCAGTCTAAGTGTACCTCATCTACATGTTCAAAGTTCCACACGGATTTCTCCCATCAGAAGGGCCTCAACCTTGCTTCCTTTTTTCAGCGGCTCCGAGCCCGTCGGCAAAGCAAGCAGTGCGTTCGCCGACTTCAAGCTGCCAACCTTTGAGCTCCTCTGGCCGCCGGTGCTGCTCGCCGATAGCGACCCGTCCTTCCCAACCGTGACGATCGCGCGGTGGTACTCGGGTCGCACCTTGTCAAGAGAAAAGTCGTGGGCCAGGGTCACAGGTACCTTAGCCAACCCTGTGGTCTCGATGCCAGAGAGCTTGTGCAGCGCCGGCAGGACGAAGAGGTGGAAGGTGACGAGGGCCGACGCGGGGTTTCCGGGTAGCGAGAAGATGGTCTTGGTGACTCGATCGCCGAGCGTCGTCTTGACCGGGACCGTGGCGAACGTGGTTGGCTTTCCGGGCTTCATGGCCACGCGGCCGAAGTGGATCGTACCGCCGAGGGACCGCTCGATGGTCGGCTTTAGGAGGTCAAGCTCGCCCATCGAGACACCACCCGTGGTGATGAGGAGGTCGCTGCGGCGCAGGCCCTCGCGCAAGTTTTCCTCAAGCGACTTGGCCTTGTCACGGGCGATGCCGAGATCGACGACCTCGAATCCCCACTGTCTCGCGGCGGACATGAGCGTGATGCGGTTCGTGTCGCGGACCTCGCCCAGTCGGAGGCCGCCGGGACGGTCCGGCTCGATGATCTCGTCGCCCGTGGAGAGGATGCCGACGACGGGGCGCTTGTAAGTCTTGACCTCGGCGACGCCGACAGCCGCAAGGAGGCCAATTTCGCCGCCAACGCCCGAGATCTGTTCTCCCTTCTTGAGGATCACGTCGTTCTCCTGGATGTCGCTGCCGATCTCTCGGATGTTCTCGCCGGGTTTGACGCCGTCAGCGAGGATCTCCACCTCCTTCTCCTCCTTTTCGTCCTTGGTCATAGACTTCAGGACGGTGTCTTCGACCATAATGACGGAGGTGGCTCCCGGCGGCAGAGGGGCTCCTGTGGTTATTCTTGCGATTTCGCCTTCCTTGAGGGCCTTCACGTCACCGGGGGCGGCGTGTGATACTGCAGCGACGGGAAAGACGCCCTTCAGGTTGCCGTCCTCCGGCACGACCACGGCATACCCATCGACGATACTCGCCCTGAATGCTGGCACGCTTTCTCTAGCAGTGACGTCTTCTGCCAGCACCGAGTTCACGAGGCTGACGTCGAATTTAGAGGTTACGACCTCGGCCTCGGGGGTAAAGTCTTTGATGAGCCGCAGAGCATCGCCCACCTCCAGCATGGGGTAAGGTGACTCTCTGTATCTGCGCGAGGGGCCAAGACTAGGGTCATTAGATAAGGGATTGTCACCTGGCTTCGTGTGTCTGACGAGAGTTCCGTGTCCATGTCCGTGCCCATGGCCAGGAGCATGACTATGGGAATGCCCGTGGCTATGGCCGTGGCTGTGGTCGTGAGAGTGGTCGTGAGAGTGGTCATGAGAGTGAGTTTGTGGAGGGCTTGATGCGGCGGCGGCGGCAGCTGGGCCAATGCCAGCATCTGATTCAAGCCTTTTCACTCCGCCTTCGTGAAGGATTCTGGAATCGGCGCCGGCGGCCTGGACACATGCGTGAGGCAACGTCTTCAGGATGGCTTGCAAATTCTCCTTGGCGCCTTTAGGAGACCCAGGGAGCGTGACGATAACGGTAGTATTGCGTGTGCCTGCCACCGGCCTGGACATCATGGCGACTGCTGCTGTCAGTACGGTCTTGGCTAAGATGCAGACTTCGCTTACATGGAGTCACAGCCAGGGACGAAGCCAGCATTGCGTGGACCAGACCTGGGGCGGTCCTGTGGAGGAGGGTTGCGACAGCCTAAACAGCCAAATCAATATTGAATAGCATCATTCAGAATTCCATCGTACCTCGGGCGTGTTGTCTGATACTGCGAAACCAGTTCCTCCCGTGGTCAGGATTAAGTTGACACCTTCGATGGGACCTAGGTCTGCCCAGAGCATGATCTGGCGTTGGATCTGGGGAACATGGTCTTGTACGATCTTGGTCTCTGTGACTTTCCACTTTCCACCACCCTCATTTTCGATGACATCTCTAAGGACGAGTTCCGACTTGTCTGTTGAAGGGTCCTTGGACGCTGTCGTCGAGACGATAAGGATAGCTACTTTGAGAGGGGCGTCAGTCATGGCGGGAATCGCGATTATGTGGTATGTGCCGAGAAAGTTGATAAGCGAAGGCAACTTAAGAATCAGATTAATTATAAAAGACGTGCAACCGCTAAGAGGATCCTAAAGACATGACCAATATTACATGGGCGGACGGACTGTGCTTGGTGACGTCGGGAGCTCGCGCAGAGGTATGTATCAATAGTGGTGAAGCTCCCCCACCTTAGTCAGCGAACCACAACGTCCACTCGGAGGGGCTGATCTTCAAATGGTTGCACGCGAACGGTACGTACCGTGAGCCATGAACTTTTTCAATACTCGACCTAAGCAGAACTCTGTCTTGGAATAACACCGATACCCTTACACTAAAATGGTCCGAATTAAGGAGAGATACGTTCTCGTCAATATTTTGTATCCTCCAGAGGGTTCGAAACCGCAAGCACCTAATGTCCCAGACTTCGTGGTCATGCACCAGCCGACGACGGGCAGTCTTACTCCTCTGTCTCTGTTGAAGGCGATTAAACTCGAGGCCGCTATTCTGTTTGGCGATTACGGTTCTGGTGCCTTGGAAGGAAATCTCCAAGGTGAGCGCAGACTCTATAGTTCGTTTTATGAAAGAGTCTAACGGGCATACAGTCAAGTATCTTTCTCCCGCAACATCAACCTTCATTTTGAAAGTGAAGAGAGCACACTACCGTCTTGTCTGGGCCGCCCTGACGTTTATGAATCGCGTGCCTCTCAAGGCCGGAGATGGCAAGCCCTGCACCTTCAAGGTCGTCAGAGTGAGTGGTACCATCCGAAAGGCTGAAGAGGAAGCCGTCCGACGCGCCCGGCAGCTCGTGTTGGCTGCTAAGGACTCTGCTGCTGCCGCTGCTGGTGGCGCGCTGCCGCTATTTACCGAGCCCAGGATCCCGGCCGAGGACACCATGATGTTCGACGCGTCGGACGTCTCTGATGAGGATGACATGGTTGAAGAAGACGGCTGAAGGGTATCATTTGTTCCTGCGCACTACTTTTACACCGCTATCCGCGGGTATCGACATGTCGCCGAAGTCTGGATCATAATCCGCCGCAGCCTGCTGTGCCGATGATTGACCCGCGCTCGGGTCTTCCTCCTCCCGCATTTTGGCTTGCTCCTCCCACTCTTTTCGCTCCAGCTCATCATACTCGGTCTTGCGGTCGACCCAGCGCTCCTGGATATCCTGAATTTCCATCATGGCCGACTCATTGCGCATGGCGACCTGCCAGACGGAATCGTTCGCACCCTCAGCGCTTCCGAAAACGTATCCTCCTGCTCGGTCGATCACTCGGAGGAGATGCATCATGCTTTTCTTGTCTTCCACGGCGAGGACCTCGAAACGGACCAGACTGTAGCTCTCAATCATGTTCGAGACCGCCTCGTTCAGTCGACTAAACTTTTCGTTGCGCATCGCCGGCGATTCCTCCTCGAGGTAGGGGATCAGGTACGACAGGTCGTCAACATCGGTGTAATATTCGAGATTGAAGGGCAGGCTATCATAGGAGGCCACTTTGTCGATCTTGGTCAGGACGTTGATGTGTGGCATGTCCATCTGGAGCATGGCGCGGAGGGCCAGGAGCAGGTTCGAGATGTACAGCGAAGGTTGGGTTAGGCAGAACGAGTCGGAGAGGTGTACTACGACAAGCTGGTTCGAAGTCAGTGGGTGGTTGGTCAACTCAAGGGGTAGAAGTTGAAGGACGGACCCTGAAACCGATCTTCTGTAGCCTGAAGAAGATATTGCGCAGAGAGTTGTGATGTGTGTATAGCTCGACCTGTCCCGGGCAGTCAAACAGAATATAGTCTTCGCTGAACTCTTTCAGCCCTTCCTCGAGCCACTCCATGTTGTGCTCTAGCTCTTCCAGGGCGTAGAGAATGCCGCCATTCGGACCCAGCTTGTCCGTCGCCATGATATCCTCCAGCTTCACCAGGTCCCGGATGTCAAGCGCTTTCGGGTAGCTTGTGTGGTCGTTCGCGGGGTCGAGGTTCACCACAGAGCATGCGCGACCAATGGCGCCCATGAACTGATGCACTAAAAGGTACGTGTCGTTAGCTTCCGAGACCACGAAGCATGCGTTGGCAAGGGTGGCTCTTACTACCATCGCAGTACGTGCTCTTTCCGGAGCCCGGACTGCCCAGAACTAGCTGCGCAAAAGGCATGACGGTGGGTTTCAAGTAATATGTTTCAGGGCGTTCGTAGCCTCACTCGAAAAGACTGTGAAGGTAATTGGTGGCGTCGGAAACTGGTTGTCGCAGAGCGTCGTTAGATCGTCGAAGGTCGAAGTTTCCCGGATGCAATTGTGCCCCTCCATGCAGCATTACCAACAACAGCGCGGTTCATAATTGTGTACTTAGGTACCTCACTCAGCGCCTTCCAGCGCCTAGCATCACATGCCGCACGTCCCGCTCTGGGACCTTTCTTTCCTTTTTAGCGGCATGGGGCGGCACAATTGCAGACCGCCCGTGTGCCCGAGTTCCTTGATCTTCCAAGCTTCTTCAAGCTCCCCCCCCCCACAAGCGCAAAAAGGTCATTTTCTTCCCGTTTCTATTTTTCTCTTTCTTCCTTCCTTCCAATCACCAACCACCCCTCGACCTCGGTCTTGCGTCTCAGCCACCAAAACGGCCTTAAAAAGCCATCCTCCCTTGCCTGTGTCCTGCTAGCCCCAGGGTCGCGTGGTCCAAACATGTAATCTGTCTTTATATCCTTTGCATTTGCACTATGCTGCAACGCCCGTCCCATCCCCCAACACTGCAGTCATGTCGTCGTCCGACATTTCGAGTGCCGCCCACGCGGTGTCAGAAACCTTGTCGGCAACAATGAATGCATCTCCCGATGCTGCCCTGCCGTCTGCCTTTACGCGCGCGCAGGAGGTCGTCGCGGCTCAGGGATCACCCAGTTGGCTCGGCCTGTTTGGCCGCATGATCCTCGCCATTCTGTCCCTGGTCTCCTCGATCTTGTACTGGGCCGTACGGATCGTCACAATCACGATCCCGACCGTCCTCTTCACATTGTTCTCAACAAGCTGGACCGTGACGATGAACGCCACTACCTTGTGAGTACGGCGACATTCCACAGCCCCTGTGAGCTCTTGCTGACCTGACGGCCAAAGGATGGTCATTGTGGTAGCCATCATATCTGCGGTCAGTTGGGTCGTGCGATACCGCATTCTCAACATGTACTCTCGCCTCCCCCCAGAGCCGCAGAGAAAGGAGCCCGACGTGGACCTGTTCCCCGACACACACGATGAGGGCAAGAAGTCTGGCCTGTCAAGCTATCTGGACGAGTTCTTGAGCGCCATCAAGATCTTCGGTTACCTGGAGCGACAGGTCTTCCACGAGTTGACGAGGAGCATGCAGACTCGCAAGCTCATCGCTGGCGAGACCTTCAATCTCGAAGAGGAAAAGGGATTTTGCATTGTTGTCGACGGCTTAGTGGAGATCTTTGTCCAATCCGGCCGAATTGCCAGAGCCATGGATACAGACCCTTGCGCCAGCTATGGTGCCGATTCTGCCGACGTCGGGGAAGAGGAAGATATGTCTTCGCCACATGGGCAGCAGCGGTACCAGCTTCTTACTGAAGTTCGCAACGGTGCTCCAATGTCATCTCTCTTCTCCATCATGTCTCTCTTCACAGAGGATGTGAAGCTTCGGTCGACAGATGACGATACACCTGAGTCCACCACTGGCAGCGCAGGCTTGAGAACATCCCCTTTCCCACGCAATGCTGGTTTCCGCCGCATGCCCTCTGACCCCGTCAGCCCGTTTCCTGCCACGCCCGAATTTCCTGAGAGCACGGAAGAGAGGCCTGGTGTGCGGATTGAGGAACCTCCGAGACGGGCGGCTACGCCCAACCTTCCTGGCAGCGCGAGGATTCCGCCCATTTCTCTCGACAGCGCCGGGGGCGCTCGTCAAGCCAAACGTCCTACGCTTCAAAGTCGAGCAACGTCAGGCTCAGCTCACCCAGACATAATCGCCAGAGCGACTGTCGACACAACCATCGCCATTATCCCGGCAAGCGCCTTTCGTCGTCTGACCAAGGTCTATCCCAAGGCGACGTCCCACATCGTTCAGGTCATTCTTTCTCGCTTCCAGAGAGTTACGCTGGCTACAGCTTACAACTACCTGGGGCTCACTGGCGAGGTTCTTCAAACTGAAAAGAACATGCTTTCTTTTACCACCTGCCAGTTGCCCAACATGCTCCGGGGTGATGCCTTGCAGCGCCTGAAGGAGAAGTTCGATCGAGAACGAGAGAGGGTTGGTGGTGAATCAGAAAGCAAGGGCATTGCACTTCACAATGCGAACGCCCATCGTCGTCGCAAGTCAACGCCGACTCTCCGCAAGGATGCGATGATACACTCCATGGCCACCAAGGAAAGATCATTTTCCCAGGTTGCAACCACAATCGCGCCGCCTCGGGAGCGAGCCTCTACGCACACACCGAGCCCTGGCGATCTTCTGGCCAATATTCAATCCGCCCGATACGGCGGTCATCGGCCATCGGGTGCGAGCAGTGTACACCTTGACCAAGTTGCCGATGCCCTTCGCCACGAGGGCGTCAGCCCTCTTGCCCAGCGCTCGTTCAACCCCTTCACGACCGAGCGACACTCTCGGGTATCAGTCGACGGCAGAGAGTCGTTGGATGAGGACAATCTTTTCCGGCAGTCGATTCTTGAATGTATGTTCAAGGCGATCGGTCTTAGCAGCAACGGCAGTGTGTCACGCGAAGCCGAATCTGCCGAAGGCTCTCCTCGGCTCTTTTCTTACGACCAAAGACGACCCAGACAAGGTTTGGGCAACAACGCGTTTGGTCTCATGGGCCCGTTCGACGCCTCTGGCGATGGCGATACGGAGTCGATGACCTCTGGAGGGTTTACTCTGAACACACCGCCCAATGCCCACATCCTCGCAAACGACATGAAGGACGACGTTGAGATTGTCTTCTTTCCCAAAGGATCCGTTCTGGTTGAGCAAGGCGAGCGCAACCCTGGCCTCTACTATGTTGTCGATGGATTCCTCGACATCTGCACTTCCAAGGAGGACACATCAGCGGACATTCTACAATCTTCGAGCAGAACATCATTGCACGCGGATTACACGGGTGTGGATGGTTCCCCCGGATTTCCAGACAACGCGGACTCGAAAAAGAAGACGCCGTACCGTCGCAGCGTGTCACTCATCAAGCCTGGCGGTTTAGCTGGATACGTTGGCACCGTATCGTCATATCGATCCTTCATTGACGTGGTTGCGAAGACGGATGTCTACGTCGGATTCCTTCCACGGTCGGCTCTTGAGCGGATTGTCGATCGCTACCCCATCGTCTTACTCACAATGGCCAAGAGACTGACCAGTCTTCTTCCGCGTTTGATCATGCACATCGACTTTGCTCTCGACTGGGAGCAGGTCGATGCTGGACAGGTGCTTTTCCACGAAGGCGAGGAGAGCGAGGCCATCCATATTGTCCTCAACGGCCGGTTGCGTCTTGTTCAAGACAGGAAGGATGGTGGTGTCAGTGTCCGAGCCGAGTTCGGCCAAGGCGAAAGCGTTGGCGAGCTGGAGGTCTTGACGGAGTCTGTCAGACCCGGCACGCTTCATGCCATTCGGCAAACCGAGCTGGTTAAGTTCCCGCGGACGCTCTTCAACAGCCTTGCTCAAGAACATCCAAACATCACCATCAAGATTTCCAAGATCATTGCATCGCGCATGAGGAACCTTGTTGACGACCCCTCGCAACTCCTTTCCAAGGAGGCAGGCAATACCAATACAATCACCAAGGGTTCCTCATCTCTCAACCTGAGGACTGTCGCTATCTTGCCCGTCACCTCTGGTGTTCCCGTGGTGGAGTTTGGCAACCGACTTATGAATGCTCTGGCCCAGGTCGGCCCTGCAAACGGTGCCACCTCTCTCAACCAGTCGGCAATTCTCAATCACCTCGGCAAACACGCCTTCAACAAGATGGGCAAGCTCAAGCTTTCTCAGTACTTGGCCGACTTGGAGGAGAAATACGGGCTGGTTGTCTACGTCGCAGGTAAGCTTCTCCTATCTCTGTCCGTTTTTCTTACCCGTCCCTTTTATGATGAACAAACCTGTTTCCCGAGGCAAAGCCCGCTGAAGGCCAAACATTAACTCTAATTTTTTCCTGATTGGACAACAATTTTCGCAATTTGTCGTTGATTCATCCTGTGCCAAGCACGATGCTAACGATCAATCAGATACCAATGTCAACTCCCCATGGACTCAGACGTGCATCACGCAAGCTGACTGCATCCTCCTTGTGGGTCTGGCCGAGGGCTCTCCCGAGATTGGCGAGTACGAGCGCTTCATGCTGGGAATGAAGTCAACAGCGAGGAAACTCCTCGTCCTTCTCCATCCTGAGCGGTACTCCCAGTCTGGCTTGACCAGGGCGTGGTTGAGGAATCGCATGTGGATCAACGGCGGTCACTACCATGTTCAAATGCCTCTTGGACCGAACATTTTACCTGTGCATCCGCCCTCCAAAAGGACGAGCACTACGTTGAAGGAGCGGGTCCAGATAATTCAGGCGGAGATCCAGAAGTATACGTCAAGGAAGACTCGACACAGCGCCTTCTACTCCCCAGATGCACCATACAAGGGCGATTTCCACCGCCTGGCCAGACGCCTCTGTGGCAAGTCTATTGGACTGGTTCTTGGTGGAGGCGGAGCCCGGGGTTTCACGCAAATCGGCATCATTCAAGCCATGGAGGAATCGGGCATCCCCATTGATGTCGTTGGTGGAACATCGATCGGAGCCTTCATCGGTGCTCTCTATGCCCGCCACGCCGATGTTGTCCCGATCTTTGGTCTCGCCAAGAAGTTCGCAGGCCGCATGTCCAGCATGTGGCGTATGGCGCTGGACCTCACCTACCCAACCGCGTCGTACACCACTGGGCATGAGTTCAATCGCGGTATTTTCAAGACGTTCGGCAAGGCTCAGATCGAAGATTTCTGGCTCGAGTTCTACTGCAACACAACGAACATCAGCAAGAGTCGAATCGAATACCATACTAGTGGTTACGCATGGAGGTACATCAGAGCATCCATGTCGCTGGCCGGCCTACTTCCACCATTGTGCGACGAAGGCAGCATGCTCCTGGACGGCGGCTACATTGACAATCTAACTGTGTCGCACATGAAGAGATTGGGAGTGGACACAATCTTCTCAATAGATGTCGGTTCCCTTGACGATGACACACCGCAGACCTACGGCGATTCGCTGTCGGGAGTGTGGGCCTTCTGGAACCGGTGGAACCCATTCTCGGTAACGCCCAATCCTCCAACGCTGGCGGAGATACAGGCTAGACTTGCCTACGTGTCTAGCGTCGACGCCCTGGAAAGGGCGAAGATGATGTCGGGCTGCTTCTATATGCGACCTCCGATTGACGACTATGGCACCCTCGATTTTGGCAAATTCGACGAGCTGTACCAGATGGGATACAAGTATGGGCAGGATTTCCTGCAGAAGCTCCGAGACGATGGTGCGCTGCCTTTTATGGAAGAAACCGAGGCCAAGAAGGCGATGCGGAGGACCATGGCGCCCAGAAGGGCAAGCATCTAGTAGATTTCCACTCCTTAGACCAAGAGTGTTGAATAATACCACGACCGCAGTGTTGTTCGCCGCGAACCTGACGCAATCCTCGTCGAGTAGCTCAAATACATTTCTGATCCTCTTCGTACTTTTTGCCCAGACGAGTTTGACCGCTCAACTACGGATGTAGTTGAGACCGGAGGAGACCGACCCTTGCATAAGTCGCCTGGCTAAGCTACACCCACGGCATGCGCGCGGTTTTTGATGATGGATTGGCTCTCGAGCAGTGGAACGCCGTAAGTGTGCAACGACCTGGGGGTTTGGAGCTATGGCCCAAGACACTTGACGTCAACGGCTTGGCGATGAATGATGTGCGGATCGGGCCTGGGCCGCCCTATGACATCATGCTGCAGAGTGACGACAAGCTCTCACTCGTAGCCCAATGAGATAGCACTCTAGGGGGCCCGATAGCAAGCATGTCATGCCACGCCATGCATGACTCAGCAGTGCCATACATACATACTACTTCTACCCACAGGGCACTAGCTAGAGAATACAACTATAATATACTACACTATGTAAGGCCTACCCTTATAGATTAGTAGTATAACTAGGTTTCTTTTCAAAGGACTACTAATTTAATTACCTTAATTAGACTAGATAATTACTACTAATATAAAGAGATTTAATATATTATTATATTTAATAGTATTAAAGAGTTATTAATAAAAGTAATTCTAACTACTATTTATAATAATTAACTACATTAGTTAATTAGCTTTAGGTATTTAGGTTACTAAGGTACTAACTACTAGTAACTATAGGTAAAGCTTAAAGTTATAAAAATACTTTATTAATAACTAACTAAATCTTAAGTATAAAAAAGTAATTTATTATTATATATAGAATACTAAAGGTTTTCTAAGGCTATACTAGCTAATAAGTAGCCTAGACTTAAAGATACTATTACTATAACATATATTTATAATAATAATCTCCTACTATAATAAACTAAATTAAGTATTAAAAACTAAATTAACTTAATAAATTTCCTTAACTTATATTTCTTATTAAATAAAATATATAAAGTAAAGTAAAATATAGTTATAATTACTACTTTAGATAAGACTATTACTAATAATAATAAGGGTAATAAGGGATAAAGTAAGCTATTTACTAAAATAAATAATAAACTTACTTTAATTAAGGTTATAGTAAGTATTAAACTAGTTTATATAAATATAACTACTTAGACTAATAGAGAGGAATTAAACTAAGAAAGTAAAGTAAGGTATAATTATAAAAAGATTAAAATATAAAGGATTAGCTTTTTTTATTTTTTACTATTAAAAAATAATTAATTAGTAAGGTATAAGGATATACTTTATAGTAAGGGTACTAATATTTTTAAAGGGGGTAACCTATTATACTACACTATATATAACTTAGCAGTACTATACATACATACTACTTCTACCTATAGGGTACTAGCTAGAGAATACAACTATAATATACTACACTATGTGGGGCCTACCCTTACTGTTGAAAGTTTGGGTGCAATTGTGTGTATTGATGTGTGTCCATGTGTGTCTCTAGAGCAATTCCTGCCCCCTATGTCCTTGGTCTATGTGGGTATGTCCCTCAATACTGAAAACCCCACTTTTAGGTGGCCAGATCCATCCTATTAATGTTTTCCAACATTTCCCGAGGGAGGCTGTACATTAGCCTTCCAGATCCACCTTTATGTTGTCACGTGGGCGGCCTGAGGCCACTACTTTTAACACACCCCCTTAGGCTAAAGCTATTTGCAGATTTAGCCTAACAACTAAGTCGTAATTGCTACCCCTTTGCTCCTGTTAATAACAAATAGTAAGTACTACCCCTTTACACCTGCTAATATATATTTAATTGTAGTTAATTATTAATAATTTAAGCTAGAGTAGATAACGTAGTAGGTTTCCCTCTTACTTATTAGATAGTTATAAGATAGTAACTTATAATTAAAGCTCTTAGGTTTAATTGCTAGCCTAAGCAAAAAAATAAATTTTGTAGTTATTTATAAATCTATAACTAATTAAATTATTATGTAGGCTAGCTAGTTTAGATTGTTAGGTTTATTATTAAGGTCCTTTTCTCTTAGTAAAGGCGTATTATACGTCT
>PUHP01000615.1:0-14366 GCA_006783085.1 Colletotrichum shisoi | reverse complement strand
GGGGGGGGGGGGGGGGGGAGTGGGGATGCAGTCCCGTCTGGACCGAGATGTCGCCGCTTGCTTGGGAAGATAGAGAGAGAGAGAGCGAGAGAGAGCGGGAGAGCGAGAAAGGGGACAGAGAGACGGAGAGGGAGCTGTTTCGAGTTCTCCCCTGCCTTGATTCTCTTCTGCCTTTTGGGTGCATGTACATGACACGGGGAAGACCGATCATCTCAAGTTAAGGAGTGTGTGCTGCCCACGGTTCTCTTCCTGCCGCTGCCGCTCGTCACGATGCCCCGAACCATTGCCATTCCCGTTGACATTGCCATGGCACATTGTGTACGGCTTATGGCCGCGGCTCGCCCCCCCTCAAGACCTAGTCGGTGAAAGGTTTGGATCGTCGACGTGTGGTAGTGGTTGTCACTCTGTCACTCTGTGTATGTATTCGATGTATTCGTAGAGACGAGAGGCAAGGCAAGGCAAGGCGTTGGTGGGCAAGGTCGAGGTGGGTTCTGCTGCAGTGGTGTGGATATCAGCAACTAGCTGCAGCCATTGTATTCCGATTCCTGCCAGGATAAACTCATACAACTATGCTCCGCATCATGTCAGTTGACCCAGGGTGGGCGGCATAGCGTCGTGGGGGCCAGAAAGATGCACTACACACACAGTATTTGTAGATGCTGGGCTCGGAAGAGGCCCGTTGGCTAGTCCGGTAAGCCCTGGTACCAACGGTTACACGACGAGGTGAGAAGGACGGTGTTGATTAGTTGGGGGCGAAAAGCTATGGTCGCCCGTGTATTCGTGCTTCATTCTCTCGTCTTCCCACGCCCTGGCTTGCGGCCAGTGGCGGTCGATCGGTTGCGGTACAGCACTCCGGTTCAGCATGTAGTGCGTAGTCTGTAGTGTGTAGTGTATGTATCTTTCGGTGAAACTGCGTGTGGCAGAGACTGACATGAGAGAGAGAGAGAGAGAGAGAGAGAGAGAGAGAGAGAGAGAGAGAGAGAGAGAAAGAGGGAGAGTGAGTACATGGTACCTGCGTCACTGAGAGCGGCGAGCAGGCGATGAAAAAGAAGAATAAGAAGGCAAAGAAATGCAAGATGAGGCGGACGCGTGGTATCCAGATGGCAGTGCCGGATCTGAACTGATCCGGCTATCGGTCTAGGTCGGCCGAAAGACTCGCAAGAACGAAACCAAATCCAGACGCGGCTCCCATGTGCATCATGTACTCTCTCCTCGCCCAAGCGGTTGAATCTATTACATCTACGATGCATCGTGAGAATACGAGCACATCTCCTTCCCCCCTGCCCCATGTCCCAGGGCCATCCATTACTTCCGATAGTAGATCTGCGGGTGTCATCATGTCAGTAAAAGAAAAAGAAACAACGGCAGCAATCAGTGAAGCAGAGTGCGAGTGGGTCTTGTCCCTTACCTTTTTGAATTGAAAGTGCAGTTGCAGGATGCCCTGCAGGGAGATAAGATTAGCTCAACGCCACGTTCTGGGGTGGACGGGGGAGGAGGGGTTAAACGAGGACGAGGACGAGGACGATGAGGAGAAGAGGAGGAGGAGGAAATGTGACAGAAATAGCACAGGTAGAGAAGCCAAGAGGCGCGCGTGTAGGCGGTTGATACTGGGCGGTGGCTCGTGGAAAACAACTTGGCCGAGTTGACCGAGTTGCCGCATCTCGGCCTGTCACCCTCAAGTATGTCTGCGTCTGCGTCTGCGTCTGCGTCTGTGTCTGCGTCTATCTCGGCATCGCATGACCATCTGAGGGAGGGTCGGTTCCTTCGAGACGTGGCGGCAGATGATGGAGGGAGCTAAGACAGGGAATTAGGGGGGGGAGGGGGGGGAAGGGGATGAGAGGAGAGAGAAAGAGACAAGGGGCACAGCTGTGCGGGCGCACTTTTGCATCTCGTCCTCCATCTCGTCCTCGTCCTCGTCCTCGTCCTGCCTCCCCTCCTCTCCCCCTGCATGATCTCTCTTAAATCATCTTTGTGCTCTCCCTCTATGCAATTGTGCAATGTCGACTTCGCCATGGGGTTTAAGGGGGGAAAAGGGGGGCCAAGTGGAGACAGTGAAGGCAGTGAAGGCAGTGAAGGCGCAGTGAAGGCAGTGAAGGCAGTGTAGACAGTATAAAACAGTGTAGACGACAGTTATGTATGCATCCAGGGCCTAAACGGCATGGACAGAAGACAAGAGACGTAGACATACCTTGTCGAACGAGCTCCGGAAGCCGCGGTCCCTCTTTGCACTGTAATCCCACTCACGATCCACGATGCGGAATGCAATGTCTTCGTACGGCGGCCCCGCGATGAAACGGATGAGGCACGTGTCCTCCTCTCCTGCAGCTGCAAAGGACTCTCCCCTTTTCCTCCCGTGTTCTCGAATGATCTTGAAGGTGGGTGCCTTTGTCTTGTCGATCAGCTCGGGGTAGAAGATGTTGAACTTGTAGCCGTGGACCACCTTGGGCGGCGGGTTGTCGTGGTCGTAGTGCGTCTGGTTGTACTTGTTCCATTCGTAGCCCATTTGCACCCGGTTGAAGTATCTGGGCTTCCTCGGACGGTACTTGTCCGCCCACTGCGGTTTCGAAGTGCTGGCGACGGTCTCCTCGGCCGTGAATATCTCCTCGCCCTCGTTGACGCCGCGTGCCACCTCGCGATCGTAGAGCGCCTTGGTGGCCTGCGAGAAGTCTTCGTTGCCCGTCTGCGCAAAACGCGCCGTTCCCGGTGGTGGCGCACTGCCTTGCGGTGCACTTGAAACAGGCACCGCCTTTGTGTCGGCCCTACTGGGTCGTTCAGATGACGGGTTCCGGACGGCCGCAGGGCCCGAAATAGACTCGGCCTGCACTGGGACGACAGAAGCAGAAGCGGCAGCAGCAGTAGCAGTGGCAGCAGCAGCAGCAGCAGCAGCAGCAGCAGCAGCAGCAGAAGCGGCGGCAGCAGAAGCCTTTGTCGGGTCCTGCAGCTTGAGCATGGCAGCTTTCCTCTCGCTAATTGCTTCGTACACCTTCTTGAGCTTGGCCTTGGCCTTCCACACCAGCAGGCTGCGAAGGAGCTGCTCCCAGTAGTCGACGTCGATGTCGTCATTGGAGCGTAGTTTGGCCTTGATCTGGGACTCGAGGGCGTCGAGCTGCTCGTACGTCTTGGGCCGCAGGATCTTGTCGACGTCTTCCGACACTGTGCTGACGACCCGGGCGTCCGGGCCCTGCGGTTTCAGTTTCTGCCGCCTGTCGGCGCAGATAGTTTGCAAGGCCCTCCAGTAGTCGCGGTTGCGGTCGTTTTGCTCCAGGGTGTGGTAGGACGTCATGTCAGCGTCCAGCTCCTGGAGCTGTGATTCGCCCAGCCCCTGCAGCACATCCTCTGGAGACGGCACGCTGATGTGCAGGTCGGCATCGTCGTCGTCGAAGGCGTCTCGATCCGAGTCGATAAAGCGCAGATTGAAAGCCAGGAGATCAATGGGCTTGGCTCGGCCTTCCCGAACCCGTATGTCGGCCTTCTTCTTGGCCTGTTTCAGAACGAACTTGTCTTCGTCGGCGACAAACTGCCTCGACTGCTCGTCCTGCGTCATGTAGCTCGAATTTTTCTTCCGACGTGGCGGTCTCGAAGTCGAACTCGGGGGATTTGAGGGCTTGGTGATGCGGTTGTTGGGGTTGCGTCGCGGCGACGCAATATCTCTGTCTCTCTCGCCGCCTCTGCGTTTGGGGGACCTGCGCCCAGACAGCATCGCTTGACGGCCCGGGTCCATGTTTGCTTACTTTCGTAACGGAGGCGGCGCAAGGAAAAGGGAAGAACGAGAATCGAAAAGACGGCGGTTTGAGTGTCAGCTAAAAGGGGGTATCGTTTCCGTCGGAGACGTTGACGTTGTTGTGAAGGTCGTAGGGTTTTTTGGGGGGCATATCTCGTCGCTGTCGCCAGTTGGGTTGCGGGAGCCGAAACAGCTGAACTGCCAGAACGTCATCCTTATCGATAAGATCACGTGTCGGCATTTCACCGGACTATTGTATGTGAGGTACACCGAGGCTGACCGAGATATTCTCTCCAAAATGGGAGGATGCTGGTGAGGTGAAGGGAAGCGAGAGCTCTAGCGCGCAACCATTTTTTGAGCAGCCAATCAAGTTGGCCTGCATTAGGCCAGGGGGGCGCCTGAGAGTCCCAAGAGCCCCTAAATCTCTAATCTTCCCCCGCTAATCCAGACCCCTGGGACGCTAAAGTTGATGCACGTCCCGATCTCCCGATTTCAGGAACATGATGACGCACAAGACATCGGCCGATCGTCGACTTTTCCCCAGCATGATCCCATCGCCCCTCGCTGTCCCATTGGGGCTTGCCTGCTTTTAATATCCCAGCACCAGCAGTGGACGTTCGGATTCTTAGGACAAGCAGCAGCTAATGTCACAGATCGAAGGTGAAGCCGAAGCTCTAAACCACGCAGAATGAAGAATCCCGCAACCTAAACTATTCCGCCGCACTCATCTCACCACCGTTTCCCTCTCCCTCTCCCTCTCTCTCTCTCTCTCGATCCTCATATGCTCCCGTGTCGCGTTCTGCTGTCCAGGAACGCGTATCTGCCTTCGACTTCACCTGCTGCCGCTGCTGCTGTTGCTGTCTTTGCTGCTTCTACTGCTTGCCTCGCCTCGAGCTTTTCTCTCCTCTCCGTCTCCCCCGGGACTCATCCTAACAGCTTCCCTACATCTAACCCGCGTCGCTTCTCGACGATGCCACCCAAGCAGAAGCGCAAGTCGGCACCCGCTGCAGAGTCCAGCGACTCGGGGAGGAAGAGGACCAAGACGGATGAGGAGCAGAATGGCCGAGATCGAGATCCTTTGCGCCGGCCGCACCCGTTTCACACAGACGCCGAGAAGCACGGCATCGTCCTCCGCAAGTTCTACCCTCACGAGATGAGCAACGACCGCGCACGCGCCTACAACAACGACGAACTCCCCAAACCCATCCAAGAGCTCACCTCGGCGCTCGAGGACACGTCCACGGCTCGAAAGGCCGTCAAGCCGAAAAAGGCCGTCGTGCACTGGTTCAAGATGGACCTGCGGACGGTAGACAACCGATCGCTCTCCCTTGCGAGCGAAAAGGCCAAGGAGGCAGGGGTTCCGCTGATCGCCATGTTTATCATCAGCCCCCAGGACTACGAGGCCCACCTCACGGCTCCCATCCGCGTCGACTTTATGCTGAGGACCCTGCACGTTCTGAGGGAGGACCTGTCTAAGCTGGACATCCCGCTCTATGTCGAGACGGTCGACAAGCGCAAGACGATCCCCGACAGGATCGCAGCGCTCATGGATCAATGGGGAGCCAGCCATTTGTTTGCCAATATGGAGTACGAGGTCGACGAGCTCCGACGAGAGGCCAAGATGGTCCGCGTGTTTGCCGACAGGGGCCTCTCGTACGAGGTCCTGCACGATACGTGCGTCGTGCCTCCCGGCCAACTCGCCAGCGGAACAGGCAAACAGTACGCCGTCTACTCTCCCTGGTTCCGGACCTGGGTCCGCCATGTTCACGAGAACCTGGACCTCCTCGAACTGTACGATCCGCCCGCAAGGAACCCTTCCAGCGCTAGGGAGAGCCTCAGCAAGCTGTTTGACTCGGAGATCCCGGACGAGGTTGCGGGCCGGGAGCTCGACAGCGACGAGCAAAAGAAGCGCTTTCGCGCCTTGTGGCCGGCCGGCGAGCACGAGGCGCGAAGTCGACTGGAGAAGTTCTGCGAGGAAAAGGTCGGCCAGTACCACAACAAACGCAACATCCCCCACGAACCCGGGACCTCGAATCTCTCAGTGCACCTTGCCAGCGGAACCATCAGCTCGAGGACCTGCGTGCGGTATGCGCGTGACCGGAACAAGACCAAGAAGCTCGACGCGGGCATCGAGGGGATCCGTGTGTGGATAAGCGAGGTGGCCTGGCGGGACTTTTACAAGCACGTCCTGGTGAACTGGCCATACGTCTGGTATGTTTGGATGGATAGATGCCCGCAGCTCACTCACTCTCCCTTTCCCTCTCCTTCTTCCGTCGCAGACGCAACGTCATGATCGCTGACCAGCCCCGGCCACAGCATGAACAAACCCTTCAAGCCCGAGTACGCAAACATCGAATGGTCTTACGACATGGACGACTTCAAGGCCTGGTGCGCCGGCAAGACGGGCTTCCCCATCGTCGACGCCGCCATGCGCCAGATGAAGGCAATGGGATGGATGCATAACCGGTGTCGCATGATCGTCGCCTGCTTCCTTGCCAAGGACCTCCTCGTTGACTGGCGCATGGGCGAGCGCTACTTCATGGAGCAACTCATTGACGGCGACTTCGCCTCCAACAACGGCGGCTGGGGCTTCTCCGCCAGCGTCGGTGTCGATCCCCAACCCTACTTTCGGATCTTCAACCCACTGTTGCAGAGCGAGAAGTTCGACCCCGACGGCGAGTACATCCGGAAGTGGGTGCCTGAGCTCAAGAGCGTCAGGGGCAAGGCCATTCACGACCCTTACGGCCGTGGTGCCGGAGCGCAGGCGAAGAAGGCCGGGTATCCTGAGCAGATGGTTGAGCACAAGAGCTGTCGTGAGCGCGCCTTGTCTGCGTACAAGTACGGCATCGGAAGAGACGACTTGTAGACAGTAGCACGGAGGCTGTCAAGGACTTGGATGGCGAGAAGAGAGAATCAAGTACACAGTGTATGACATCAAGAGCGTCATCAGAGTTGTGATTCGGGGATGCCAATTATGTCCCGGGATTCACGGCAAATTCCTTACAGTTCCTACAGTTCCCACAGTTCCTTTATCCTCTAATTGATAATGGGAGCGCCGACGGTGCGATGAGTTGCGGTTGGCATTGGCATTACGAAGCCTCAAAAGTCACTCCACGTCTCCCGAGATCTTACGATTCCCACGTGAAGTCGTCACAGAATGATATGTTCTTGCTCCGGCGGGCTTCAAGTTCAGCCTCTTGAGAGAAGGAAGACGGCTCAAAATACTCAATGAGCCTTGGTATCAGAGCAAACAGCAGCCCCAAAGCTATGGCAAATTGAAGAGCATCCTTCGCACCTCGCCGTGCTTCCTTTCACAAGCGGGCCCATGTCTGAGTCGCGGCCCTACGAACCGTTTAAGGGTTCACGCCATCCGCCCGTTGAATGACAACCTGCGGGGCGCCGGACATCTGAACCGGACGTGACCGGAACAACATAATCGGTTCACCCCTTTTCTCCTCGCAACAGACCGGCGATGGTTGAGCACGGTTGAGTCTGTGTAGTGTTACAGTGTAGGATGTGGCAAAAAAACACCCCCGACAACCACATTGGCCCAGGCATCGAGAGGCCAAGCCATGGACTACAGATGGCTTCCGGAGGATCAACGGGAAACCGAATGCTACCATATCCGGTTTCCGCCTTGAAGATGACGAGTTCAGTATACCCCCATGTTCGAGATTGGCGTCGTGTCGTGTCAACACAGAAAGCAGTTGAAAACAGCTTGCGGGCCCAGCAAGTAACGGACGGGACTGGGAGGGAACGAACCCCAAAGAGGTCACAGCCGGGCCTTGCTGTCCCTCGAACCGTTCCAACCTCATCTGCAGCCTAGGACCCAAGTGGTGGAAACAGCCGCGGGAACCATATTAAAATCTCTTGTTCCGACAAGCATCCGGGCCGTCCGTGGGTCATGTGTTTTATAAAGTGCGCGCCCGACGGGCTCGATGCAACCTCGGAGGCTGAGACTCCGGCCCAGCTCCCAACTCCCAACTCCCAATTTCCAAAATAACCCCCTTCTCCGAGGCCACGAGTCCCGTTTTCCCGGCCTCGGAAATTGAAAACCCCCCCGGCCCATTGGTCGCATTGCCCAGTGGTCACCTGTCTCGACCCCCGGTTGGGTGGAGGATGCGATATCAGTAAGCCGGTCCGACGTTGCCCACCCTGCTCACAAAGCGTCAGCGGCAATTTTTATTTTTTTTTATTTTTGCGGCTCTAGACGTGCCGGCCTGGAAAGAGAAACCGACCGGGAATCCCTGGTGATCTCTCGCTTCACACGGGTTGTCGAGCCGACGATATAGGCCGATGTTGAGCACCATCACGTCCAGATGACCTCTGGCAGGCCGGTGGCGAGCCGCGAAGCTCCTGCAACCCTTCGGGGGCCTCGCACCCTCGACCGTGAAAGGGGAAAGGCGCCACGGAATGGAGGGCTCCATGGGCAGAGGTCACATCGCGAAGCGGTCCGAGGGAGAGTGGCGGCGCCAAGGACTACTCGTCCGCACCTGATGTATAAGAATGGCAGCCAAGGCCATGTGCCGAGACAATCTTCTTTCTGCCTCTGTGTACCGGCATCGAAGACGACTCATCTCGAAGGCAAATAACCCATCATGAAGTACCTGCTTTCTCTTGGCGCCCTCGTCGGCGTGGCCTCTGCCCAGGCCGGCGGCTGGGCTCAGTGCGGCGGCAGCTCAGACTGGAACGGGCCGACGACCTGTATCTCCGGCTACACCTGTGTCTACTCGAACCCGTGGTACAGCCAGTGTCTGCCCGGCTCCGGTCCGGCGCCGTCTCCGACCACTCTGGTTACGAAGACGACGACGACCTCGACGTCAACCCCGACGTCGACCCCGACGTCGACCACGACGTCGACGGTCAAGCCCACCACCACCTCGACACCTCCCCCGACCAGCAACCTCGGATGGAAGTGGTTCGGTACCAACGAGGCCGGAGGAGAGTTTGGTAGGTCTCCCTATCAAATTGGCGACGGTTGGTGGGTCGGTTCCCGCTAACACTCAAACACCAGGCGAGAAGGTCTTGCCCGGCACCTGGGGCACCGAGTTCATCTTCCCCAACCCGGCTACCATCACCGTACGTTGCCCCGAAAGCTCCAGCACCGAGTGTGACGGTCAGTACTGACAGCCGCCTCTTGCGCGCGCAGACCCTCCGCGGCCAGGGATACAACACCTTCCGCGTGCAGCTCAAGATGGAGCGCCTGACGCCCGGTTCGCTGACCGGCGGCTTCAACAACGCGTACCTCCAGAACCTCACCAACGTGGTCAACCACATCACCCAGAGCGGGGGCTGGGCCGTCCTGGACCCCCACAACTACGGCCGCTTCAACAACAACGTCATCACCGACGTCGCCGGCTTCCAGACGTGGTGGGCCAACTTCGCCGGCCAGTTCAAGGGCAACGACAGGGTCGTCTTCGACACCAACAACGAGTACAACACCATGGACCAGACGCTCGTGCTCAACCTCAACCAGGCCGCCATCAACGGCATCCGCGCCACCGGCGCCACGCAGTACATCTTCGTCGAGGGCAACCAGTGGTCCGGCGCCTGGTCGTGGCCGGCGGTCAACGACAACATGAAGGCCCTCACGGACCCCCTGAACAAGATCGTCTACGAGATGCACCAGTACCTCGACTCGGACAGCTCGGGGACGTCCCCGACGTGCGTGTCGACGACCATCGGCGTCGAGAGGGTCCAGGCCGCGACCGCCTGGCTCCGCCAGAACGGCAAGGTCGGCATCCTGGGCGAGTTCGCCGGCGGGGCCAACACCCAGTGCCAGACCGCCGTCAAGGGCCTCCTCGATTACCTCAAGGCCAACTCGGACGTGTGGTCCGGCGCGCTCTGGTGGTCTGCCGGGCCCTGGTGGGGCGACTACATCTTCAGCTTCGAGCCTCCCTCCGGCACGGGATACCAGTACTACAACAGCCTCCTCAAGGGCTATTTGGCGTAGGCGAGGATGGACTTGGGATGGCTTACTGATTCTCTTTCCCAATTCACCGCCCCCGGAAGAAGCATCAAGAGCCTAAAAGCAATCATCTTTGGATGGTTTAGACCCCACTTCTCTGTACATATTTTGGTTCGCACGTACTAACTCTCTTCGTTCCACATCTTGGCATGATCAAGGTTGGCTCAAGGCTCCAATGTTGGGCCTTTTCTCATTCCTATAGCAAACTACCGAATACAAAGTTTGTATCTCAAGCGCGAATCCAACGTGCACCCGTCTCCGTTTTGTGCCGTGGACCTGGTATCGGGGCACCAGCGACCTACCGGCGCACCCGGTCCTGACGTACCCACCCTTCCCCGTAAAAGTGGATCATATCCGGTCCGTGAAGGCCGGCTCATTGTTTTTTAGTGAATCGTGAAATTGCTTCAGAATTGCTTCATGTAATGCCCCATTTGACTGAATATTTAGATCGGAGATTTCCAATCGGCTGTTGGTGTGATATAGTTGAGAGCTTCGACTATCTGTGTCTGACCGACAGGAAGGATCGCTGGAGGCCTCTCCGAGGCCCGACGATATTCGGGCTCTCGAATGACACGACAGCTTTGCGTCCTGCTCCCACGCCATAATTCCCCGAGTCTTAGCCTAATCTAAGCCCTTTATATAGTTCACAGCATGGCGCTTTTCGGCATCCAGCCTGGAAGACGCCAGCTAGCCGCTCCAGGTGATTAGCGCGCCACGCTGAAAGTCGGGAAAACAATCAGGACGAATAGAAACAGCAGCAGGTCGTCGACTTGACTCCGATTTAAGAAGCAGCTGCCTGGACCCTCCTGATGGAAACAAGTTGATCGGGCATCGAGCTACCTATCTTGCTTCTATTAACCCCCGTTCCCAGTGTCAGCAACATCCCTAAGCTCCCTCCAACATGGCCTTCTACGCCGACCACCCGTACGCTCTCATACCAACCCCGACATTCCAAAATTCGCAAAACGAAAAAGATGCCCCGGAGGTCAGTGCCCCAGCCCCCCCCCCCCCGACAAAACTCGTGTTCGCTGGATCCGAGAAGCTGAAAGGGGGGTAAAAAGCCCGACATGTTCGTCCGTGTCGCCTCCGAGATGGCGCTCGTTCACAACATGGCGATCCGCGGCCTGAACTCGATCTACCTGCAAGCGCCGCACGTCCCGGCGCCGGAGTCCAAGGCGTTCCTGCGATACGTCCTCGCCTGGCACGACCTGCTCCACGTCCACCACTCGGGGGAGGAGGCGGACTTCTTCCCGGCGGTCGAGGCGATGACGGGGCAGAAGGGGCTGATGGACTGCAACGTGTCGCAGCACAGGGAGTTCCACGACGGGCTGGAGGCGTTCAAGACGCACGTCGACGCCTGCGCTTCCGGGAGGGAGAGGTTTGACGGCTCGAGGCTCGTGACGTTGATCGACGGGTTCGGCGAGGCGTTGACGAGACATCTGAGCGACGAGATCCCCAGCATCTTGGGGCTGAAGCTCTTTGGCGCGGACAAGATGGCCAAGCTGGAGCGAAAGTTTGCAGAAGAGGGCGAGAAGAACATGGTGAGTCCCAAAAGGGCGACGGCGGTGCCGGGGATCCGTTGTACGCTGCTGACGGAGTGTGTCCGGTAGAAATCATTGGGCTTGGTCAAGGGCTTGCCATTCTGCCTCTCCAACCACGATGTCGCTTTCGAAGGCGACCGATGGGCGGTCTGGCCTCCGGCACCATCGGTTGTCAAGCTTCTCTGCCGACATGGCACGTACTGGATCCACGGGAAATCGTGGAAGTTTGCCGCGTGCGACCGGATGGGCAATTTGAAGCCCCTTTATGCTGTCCCTGGAAAAGCAGATCCTAGTTCGTAGGCGGGAGAACGTCAGGCTTACGATCTGTAGGGAGGGTAACCGTTGATGATGAGGGTTTTGAATCAACTAATTTTTCGTGTTGCTATGCTACATATCGGCTCGGTGCTTTATAGTCATCTTCTTCAAGATGCAAGCGGCGTTGTAATTGGTCATCCTGCATGCTGGAATGTCACTCTAGAGTGCATGAGGATATTCATGGCAAGATTGGCCTCGAAATGGAAGTGGAGGTGAGTTACTTATAGGAGGAACAGATATGGACTCGTTGGAAGCGTCGGATCTTTATATTTCAAGTCATTCTTTTACCCATTGGAACGCTTCTTAATTCATTATCTGCCCACAACATAAATCATCAGGGACACCCGCCACATCCAGCCTCTTCCACATTCCCTCTCATTCGTCGCCCAAAGCCTCGTATATCGCCTTGACATACGCTCTCGCGGCAGCGTTTCCCAAGCCCGCCATCGACATCTTGTTCATCGCATACGTAATCGTCAACCTCCGATCCAAGTCCATCACCGCGAGAGAACCCCCGAGGCCGGCCCAGAAGCACACGCGCCCCTTGGGCAGGTATGCCGTGGGACCCTCGGCCCCCGTCAGGGCGAAGCCGACGCCAAAGCGCAAGGGAGCACCGATGACGAGGTCGACGCCGTTGGACTGCTCCTCGAACACCAGGTCAAGCGTCTCTCGCGAGAGCAGGCGCTTGCCGTCGACGCAGCCGCCCAGGCTGACGGCCGAGAGGATGCGGTTCAGGCCACGCGTGGTCGCGTGGCCGCTTGCCGAGAGGATGTTTCCCTGGCGCCAGGCAGGGGAGTTTCCAAAATCCAACGGGATCGGCAGCGGGTTCATCGTCTTGGCCGCGATAGAGCCGGGCTGGGGACCCATCCCGGGACCGAGTGGGGGCATGGCCGTGGCGAGGACGTTTTCGGTCCGGTCCAGATCGCTCTCGGACACTCCGAACTGGAAGTCCGCACCGAGAGGCTTGACAATCTCCTCGATGACCAACTCCTGCAACGTTGAACCGGTAGCCCGCCGGACGATGGCGGCGAGCAGGTACCCGAAAGTCCAGGAATGGTACCCGGACGCGGTGCCGGGTCCCCACCACAGGGCCTGCGCGGCCAGCTTGTCCGCGGCCGCGTCCAAGTCGCAGATCTCGTCGAACGATAGCGGCCTGTCAGACTCCCATCCCGAGAGCCCCGAGGTGTGCGAGAGGATGTGGCGGATCTCAATGTTCTCCTTGCCGTTGGCGGCGAACTCGGGCCAAAACTTGGCGACCTTGTCGGAGATGGACAGGACCCCGCGGTCGACGAGGATAAGGACGGCAAGGCTGAGGACGTTTTTCGTCAGGGAGAAGACGGTGACGATGGTGTCCCTGTCCCACAGCCGGGTACGCTCCACGTCGGTGTGGCCGCCCCACAGGTCGATGACATCCTTGCCGTCGATGTTGACGGTGATGGCGGCGCCGATTTCTTCTCCGGACTCGATGAACTGCCGGAGTTGGCTGCGAACTTGCTCAAATCTGGGGTCGCAGACTCGCAGGAGCCGTGTACTAGAGCCATGTTGGTAGCGTTGTTGGTTGTTGAAGGGTGAGTGATTGGTTATGTCAAAGTTGGGTAGAGCGTAAAGTGAAAGACGCGTTCTGGATGCTGAATAGCAAGACATCGTTATAGTCTGGAAACCATGGCACTTATATATATATATTGAATGCGTAGCGCAGATGTCCAGGGGAGTCATGTCAGCCATGCGCTGCTGCGCCATGGCCCGATCTGGGAAATACAAGTCCCATGTTCAGCAAGAAGGGAAATCCACCGACATCCCGGTCAGTCACGGCGGCCGCATTCACAGCATCGGCGGACACGATGCCGACGCCGACGACAGGTGGACGCCTCAAGCAACATGGACGGACACCAATTGTCGGAGCTGAAACCCCCGACCAGCCGGCGTTCTGGGGGGCCAAGGAGCAGATGAATGGTGCTGGTGCAGCGTGACGCAAGAAACAAAGCTCCTCCGTCCAGTTCTCGTCAGCGGGTTTCTGTCGGAAAGGATCATGACCTCTGCAACTCGATGTGAAAAGAGCAAGAGACCTACCTATCTGAGGCTAGGCCTCGTCGGGCGCAAGACGGGTCTGGCCGGGGCAGTCTGATGTCACGAGTTAGAGCACACAGTAAGGCATAGGAGAATATGGGAGAAAGATGCTTAATTCTAGAAATAAGGAAGGGAACGAAATGCTGCTAGTTATATACATATAGGTACGTAAAGGAGCACGTAACAGGACTAATTTAGGGAGCTTCTAATATACAAGGATATTCCTATAATACACCCCCTAATTATTTAAGCAATTAAGTAATTAAATCCTTTATACTAGCACATAATAGCCCTTTAAAAATAATCCCTTAGGTACTTATGTAATTAATAAAAGAGTATAATTAAGAGTAGGAATGTTATAGTATGTTATGTTACCTTTGTTAATAGCTTTACTTCTATTACGTAATACTTTCTAAAATAGGTAAGGGGGTAGTTAAAGGTAGTATAAGTAGTATATAAGTAAAATTTTACCTTACTTATTATTATTTTCCTTTCCTTTCTTCTTTATACCCTTATTAAGTTAAAGTAAGTAAAAATTTAAGTTTTTTGTACTATACTAGTATGCTTTACTATGCGTTTTTACTATTAAGACTTAGTATACTAACTACTAAATAGATAAATTTTAAAATAACTAATAATAAAAATAGTATATTTACTTTTATATATGCGTAGGAAGAGTATTAGTAGTTACTAATGTTGTTTATAGCTAACTACCTTAACGCCTCTATTAAGGACGAGCATTTGAGTATCTCCT
>PUHP01000613.1:0-17759 GCA_006783085.1 Colletotrichum shisoi | reverse complement strand
CCCCCCCCCCCCCCCCCCCCTTATCGCTCCCGTTACCCGCCTCCCCTCTTCTCTGCCCTCTACCGGATGCATTACTGACTTGAAACCACCCCCTTCTTCAGCACTCTGGGATACGGTACCTGGCAGTCCGCCCCCGGTGAAGTCTCCGTCGGTGTCTACGAGGCCCTCAAGGCCGGCTACCGCCACCTCGACCTCGCCAAGATCTACCAGAACCAGCCCGAGGTCGCCCAGGGCATCAAGAAGGCCCTCGCAGAGGTCCCCGGCCTGAAGCGCGAGGACATCTGGATCACCTCCAAGCTGTGGAACAACAACCACCGCCCCGAGAACGTCGAGGCCGCCCTCGACGAGACCCTCAAGGAGCTCGAGCTCGACTACCTCGACCTCTACCTCATCCACTGGCCCGTCGCCTTCAAGAAGGACGGCGACAAGCTCTTCCCCCTTGCCAGCGAGAACGAGGTCGACCTCGACCAGGAGGTGTCCCTCGTTGACACCTGGAAGGGCAAGGCCATCTCCTATCCATCATCATGTCCATTGTCTCCATCGAGCGTGCCTTGCTGACTCCATCCAGCACTGATCAACCTCCCCAAGTCCAAGGTCAAGAACATTGGTGTCTCCAACTTCACCGTTGAGGACCTTCAGACCGTCATCGACGCCACCGGCGTTGTCCCCGCCGTCAACCAGATTGAGCGTCACCCTCTCCTCCAGCAGAACGACACCCTGATCAAGTACGCCAAGGAGAAGAACATCCACATCACCGCCTACTCTGTACGTCTCGCACTCCTCTCTCTCTGTTAACACCCTTTCTGTTCTACAATCAGTAACTAACAACACCCAGGCCTTTGGCAACAACGGCTTCGGTCTTCCCCTCCTCATCGAGAACGACACCGTCAAGAAGATCGCCGAGCGCCTCAACGCCACCCCCGCCCAGGTCGTCCTCGCCTGGTCCCAGACCGGCGGCCACTCCGTCATCCCCAAGTCCGTCACCCCGAGCCGCATCCAGTCCAACTTCCAGGAGGTCAAGATCACCGACGACGACGTCGCCGCCATCAACGAGATCGGCAAGCAGCCCCGCCGCTACAACATCCCCTTCACCTACAAGCCCCGCTGGAACATCAACATCTGGGACGAGGAGGAGGAGAAGGCGGCCGCCAACAAGGTCGTCCGCAAGCTTTAGACCGTGCGCGCGCGCGCGCGTTTGTTCTGTAAAAAATCGAAAATGATACCATGCGGCACCACCACCCCATAGAGCGGCCCGTCGACGGCCCATAGTTAGACGACTCTATGAATGATGAAAAGTAATAAGATGAAAATACGTTTCGTCACATTCAAATTGGTGACATGCCATGTAATGTAAATGCCAAGTATAGCACTGACATACGCTTCGCCACGTTGAAACAGATTCCGGTGGCCGAAAAATGCTGCATTTCTTGACGACGTAGATGATTATGGTAGCTGGGACCGGACGAGCCCGGACGAGCCCGGACGGGCACCGGCCCCACTCGGCCCGAGCCAGCACCAGTTCGTCGCCGAATGGCAACAGTACAATCATCATCTACTGTAGTAAACAGACAACAGCTACTTTTGGAATGTTGCAAACTCATTCCAAAGTTGCGGCCCGCAATGTTACTATACTCAAGGCATCTTCGCCTAGCCAATGGTCGCAAAGTAATGAAGTTTGACAAAAGATCAAGGACTGTGGTCTACCCCTAAGCCAATCCCTAGTGAAGTTCTCAGACTGACATGCGCCTACATTTGTCTATACACAACGGAGCTCTGATTACACGTCCATCTCTAGGTCTCAAGGCTCAAATTTTCCAATTTCTGCATTGACATCGTGTGCGGTAACCTTCAAAAGGCTCCCCTGTAGTATTTGGCTGCCAGGATTACTGCCAGCTCAATATTTCCATCATGGTCCGAAAAAGATGTAACGTTTAATGCGGGCCTCGCTTAGCGGGATCCCGTTTAGGATACTCGACCACGGTACGTTGCAAGGCGGTCCCTCTTAAGGTCGCACATTAGGATATTCGACCGAGGATTAATGACATGCCTCAGGACTGGCAGCTGAAAGAAAACATGTAGGCTCCTTCGTTGATTGGACTAGCGGCATGCAATCTGCAGTCGGAGGAGCTATTCCTATGTGAGCCGCATCAGGTGTTCTGCGGCTTACCGCATCTGCCTGCATCTGTCGTCACACCATCGATATGGACGAGGCTCTGAGATTACGGGTCCTTTCTTCAGGTCACAACAACGGGAAGCCTCATATCGGTTGACTGCTTCGCACCCTCGGGTCGTCCCGCCCCGCCAAACATGGCCGAGTCTCTGGCGGCGCTCGGCGTCGCCGCCAACATTGTCCAGTTTCTCGAGCTCGGGCTCAAGGCGACCATATCCATCGTAGAGACGTACCGCAGCATCAACGACGACGGCTGGGCGTCGCGCAACGCCGACCTCGACTCCATGGCCAAGGATCTCCAGCTTTGCTTTGGCCGCCCCTACAGGAGGATGCGGACGTCAAGCTGGATCCTTCCATGAAGAGCTTGCTTCAGCGGTCCATCGATACGGCCGACGAGCTCAGGTCGGTACTTCTGGCTTTAGTCATGGATAGCAGCAGACGACACCGCATGCAGAAATGGGCAAAGTTCAAGGCATCGGTTGCTGCTCACTTCAAGAAGGGCAAGATTGATGAGATCCAAGCACGACTAGCAGAGATCAAATCACACATATTTGAGCGACTTCAGGTTCTTCTCTAGTAAGCTTGCCTTACCTTTACAGCTTTACCTCTACAATCGTGTAGCCGTGTAAAATGTTTACGCACTAACAAATATCTGTAGCGACCACCGCCTGTCGCTGTCTAGATCGATGCATTCCCTCGAGGAAGCATCGGAAGGGTGGAACCGCGCCACGGAAAAGAAACTGAACGCCTTGGCCCAAGACCTTAGGAAACTCGCCGCGGAGTCCCGGTCGGCTGCCGAGGCATCGAGCGAAGGCCTCAGAGTGTTCGCCGAGACCTGGGCCCGCGTGTCGGAGGAGGCCAGGAACCAAGACACCGTCCTCGCAATCTTGGCAAGCCTGCGCTTTGCGCAGATCAAGGAGCGGCAGAGCGAGGTCCCCAAAGCCCACCGCACCACGTTCGAATGGGTCTTTAGCGAAGAATCCCCCGTCGACTTCTCGGCCTGGCTCCTCGAGTCGAGCGGCCTCTTCTGGATCACGGGGAAGCCCGGGTCGGGGAAGTCCACCCTGATGAAGTTTCTTCTCGGACACGAGCGGACGATGCTCCTCGCGGAAGGCTGGGCCAAGCCCGAACCGCTCATCGTCGCCAGCCACTTCTTCTGGGCCGTCGGTACGGAGATCCAGAAATCCCAGGAAGGCCTCCTCCGCACGTTGTTGTTCCAGGTTTTGGTGAGCTGCCCGGGCATCATCTCCATGGTCTGCCCGGCGCGATACGCCAGCCCGTTCAGACGTCTGGACACTTGGAGCATCGAAGAGCTCTCGGAGGCGTTCGTACGGCTTAAGGACATCCGGCCCCTACCGGCCCGCATCCTGTTGTTCGTGGACGGTCTCGACGAGTACAAGGGCAATCAGGGCGACTTGGTGCGGTTCCTACGGTCCACCTCCGAGTCTCCCTACATCAAATTGTGCTGCGCGAGCAGACCGTGGCCAGTGTTCCTCAACGGCTTCAAAGACGTCTCGGGCCAGATCCGCATGCACGAACTCACGGCCAACGACATGGCGTGCTACGTCCGGGACACGCTGGAACAGCACAGCTTCTTCGAAGCCCTGAGGAGACGCCACGAGGACGATGCGGCGAAGCTCGTCGGAGACATTGCGGAAAAGTCCGAAGGCGTCTTCTTCTGGGTCTTCCTCGTCGTCAAGTCACTGCTGCGCGGCCTGGACAACAGCGACGACCTCGGCATCCTGCAGAGGCGGCTCTCCGAGTTCCCCTCGGACCTCGACGAGTACTTCCAGCGCATGCTGGACACCATCGAGAACGTGTACAAGGAGAACGTCTCGTTGGTGTTCTCGATGCTTCTGCTGGCCAACTCGCCCCTGCCGACGGTTCTGTTTCTGGCACTGGAGAACCTGGTCGAGACGTGCAAGAAGGAACGAGACCAGAAAGAACGGAATCAGAGCATATTCTTCCCGTCTCTGATGCCTTGGCGGCGGGACTTGGCGCCGAAGACCTCGGACACGTTTACGCTGAACGTCTTCCGCGATGCGTTTGGACTAAAGCACGGGCAAGAGAAACAGTACGGCTGGGTCGAGCTCGAAGAATCGGCCGTGAAAACGAAGCAGGACCAGATCCTGGCGCAGTGTCGTGACTTGGTCCAGGCCTGGGAGGTCGAGGGCGGAGCATCACCCTACCATCTGAGATTGGGATTCCTCCATCGTACCGTCGTGGAGTTTCTCCAGCGGTCCAGAGGAAAGCAGTGGCACTCGACCCTCCCGGCGGAGCGCTACCTGCTCGGGAGATCGTGTCTCGCCTTCGTATCATTTTCAGGAAGCGTGCCCCTGCAGCAAACAGAGGAGTTTGTGCTGAGGCTACTGTGTACCCTGCAAGGCAACACGGCGCGGTCTGACTATTTAACGGATTGGCTATTGGAAGGGCTCATGCAGAAAATCGACGACTGTCCTTCCAAGACTGCGGCCGGCTCTCTCAGGAGACTCGAAGGCGTAGTGATACAAGAATGGCTTCGGAGAGAGTATCCGCATGGGGCGCCCGGAAGGCTCCGTGATTTTCGCGAGCAATACTTTCGTTTCCTTCTGCACGAGTCAGGTCACGTCCAAGTCGGGGATCGGGCGCGCATCTCATGGTCACGCACGGTCGACTTGCAAACGCTCGAAGGGGTGCTGGGCATGGACGGCCTCGTCTCCGAGCGCCGCCGGGAGCTCTCTGTCGCGTTTTCGGACTTCCTGGAGAGACTGTGCGCCTCCAGCGAGGAGAAAAGGCCGAGGAACGCGTTTGACGTGTGCAAAGTGCTGATCCAGCAAGGGATCGCAGGGCATGCGGGGGGGGACAGGAAGACCATGTCGTTCGGCCCGGATTCCAATAAACACAGGTCGGGGGATCCCGAGACGTTGGCGCTGACGCAGGTAACTACCCTCGAGCGGTTGCGAGAGAACAAAGTCTTTTCGGAAGAAGAGCTCCTGGAACTTGAAGAAGCTTTCCCGTCGGGTAGTGTTCCGCGGCATAAGGCAACAGCGATAAGATGACGACAGGTCTCGTAGAAGCATTTAGAGAGGTCCGGAGTATTTTTTGAATCCGGAACATTGACAAGAAGCTTTTGTGACATCTGGGGAATGAGATTTATGGATACAACAGTGCTCAATTCTCACCTTTTCTTACCTCTCGGAGAACCTTGCAGCGCCGAGGAAGGTCGGCACTACAACGTGTTGCCTGTTGCCTGTTGCAGTCCAGTCAGTCAAGTACTTAAGTCGAGTCAGTCGAGTCAGTCGAGAGGTTTTTTATCTATGGACACCCGCGAACATTTGTCCGAAGCATTTCTCTCCCTCTCAAAAAGTCATTGCCTCTTAAAACAAGGAACTGAGTTCAAAGAATGCGTTGGCGTACGAAAGGTGCTGATACAACACGGCAGGATTACGGGATCTATTGGAGCCACTGCAATTTCACGGCGCCAACATGGCCTACAACTTACAGTTTGCTGCTGTCGAAGAATTTCGTTGTCAAGGGATTGCGAAAAAAGGAGGGGGGGGTTGATGGTATTTCTCTCATGACGTGCTCCTGAAACCCAGATAATAAGGCTTTCCTTTTATCTTTCAGAGCGGTTCAAAAGCTCGATTGTCGACCACAGGGGTTCCCTTGATGATCTGAATACACAAACGTCATGCGAAGCCGTTGTTAGGGCAGTTGAATCTTGACAGTTGAACTATGAGAAGATTCGAGTGGGCTGATGAGTCCTATCTCCAGGGGAGCCTTCGCATGAGTCTAGACCCTCTAGTTTGGTAAAGTCTCCCACCCGTGTTGATTTCCCTCCGAAAATTCCATTTCCCATCGAACTTCTCCCTCCATCAAAGTTGCTTGTCCGCTGGCTCATTTGCAGATCCCATTTTTAATTAGGACGACGCACTCAGTTTCAGTGTCACAACACCAGTCGCAGCCGTGGCTGGCAGTACCAGAGCCAGGAGTGGTGCACTTCGCCAAGTCAGCATGTTTGTGACATATACTTGGGGGGTCGGGGGGACTGCTTACAACTACGCCCCCGATTCTCTGGGAGCAGTAAAAGCAGCCGTTTGCGAAGGCGGTGCTGGCGAGAGAGACGACGGTGACGAGAACAGTTGCGACCTTCATTTTGGCTGGTGAATCGAGTGCTTCGGTTGGGGGGAAAGAGTGAGAAGAGACTGTTGTGTCTTGATTTGTTGAGGCTTTTGGTTTGTAAAAGACTGAGAGGGCGTCGGGAGGCTGGATAGCAGTTATATAGTTTTGCAGCAAACCTGCATCAGCTCAGCCAGCACATCTCGCTCAGACTGATGGTGAAATTGCCTTCGTGTAAATGATGTCTACGCTTGCCCATGGGTTGGGCACTTGAGAGAATTCCCCCGCCGGTGATTGCCGAAGAGCTGCAACCTATGATCTCCTGTCCCGTCCCACTGGATGTGAGGAACGCGCGATTTGGCGGTGTGCAAGCCAGTACATGGTTGACCTAGGGTACAACAAAACGATCGACGAGGACAAGCTTCTCTGGAGGAAGACACGCTGCGGTCTAGGCCGCAAAACCGAGAAGATCAGATGCGGCTTACGCTAGTTAGTTTCCACTTGGCAGGGCAGGGCTGATGACGAGTTGCTGCAGTCAGGTTCCTGTTGTCATATTCCAGGGTAAAAGCTTGCTGAAGGAACGCTTTGTTTCCATCCTTAATAGCACGCACGCTTGACCTTTATGGGCCCCAACTAATGGCCTGAGTCATCGGCGGAACGAAAAACACCCTTTTAACTACAAACTTACCAGCAGTTACTGTCTGCTGTAACACCTTGATAAACACCATGGCCTAGAAGCTTCAATCCTTAATAGCACTTGAAGAGCTAGATTGGAAAGATAAGCTAGAAAAGAGTATAAAGTTGAAACAGGATGAACCAGTTGCGAAGTTTAGTAAATATACTGCAGGCGACTCGCGTAGCAGCCTAGCAGGTGTGACCATGTTGTGAGGCCAGCACAACTGTGGAGTGGAGAAAAGCGACCCGAGTTCTCTTTCAATGTGCTCCTTGATCTTTAGATCATCGCCGGGGGCGTGCCGCCACTGGGAAAAATCGCTTTGATTCCCACTCGGGGCAGCGCCAGCACCTTCGAGTCGGGGATCCACTCAGAGAGGGGTTGCTCTCCGAGTCGATACCGATAGTGATGTATCCGGCCATGTCCTTGGTGATATTATCCTCACCATCCAAGGGAACAACTTCGATGGTCGGGATGTGATCGTTCGCCAGGCCGGACGAGAAGACCGAGTTGACGTCCTTGGTCGTGCGATCAATCTCGGTGTGGCCGACACACGGCTCCAGCGCCATAACATCCTGCGAGACGGTCTCGTTGAAGAGCAGCTGGCCAGTGGAGTTGGAGTTTTCGGTCTTGACCGTGCCGTTGGCGTGGGGGACCCAGTCGGTGAAGACTGGTAGCGAACCGTCAGATCGTTGTGCAACAGCACGACGGAAGCCAGATCGGCGCGTGCTTTCAGCGTGGATGCGCATGGTGTGCTGATTGTACAAGCTGGGGGAGGTGGTATTCGTCTCGAGGATCCCTTTGTCGTGCCAAGGCCACATGCCGCGAGGCCAAGTCGTGTCGTCCCGCATGAAGGTCAGTCGTGTCTGTCCCGAAGGCGGTGATATTTAGGGACCCAGGGAGCTTGCCGAAGTCAGTCTTGGGGTCGCGGCCCGGGGCCAGTAGTATGGTCCTGGCGGCGACGTCAGGGGCGAGGACGCAGATGTCGTTCTGAAGGGTGTGTCGTATAGGGCGACTCGGTGAGGATGGTGTAGAAGCTGTTGCCTGGCTTCCTCTCCAGGCCGAATTCCCGATGACGTTTGAACCCACGTTGTTTGAAACCTGGCGGCTCTCAAAGCAAATCGTTTCGACAGCTTGGCGTGGCGCCCTGACGGCCCCCAGACCGAACTCTTTACGAAAAAGAGACAGGGAGGCCAGCGTGCCGATGGCAACTGTTTGCAGTCTCATGGTTAAGACAGGAGAACTGTTCGTGATAGAAGAGAAGTGTGCGGGATTTTCCAATCTTATTTCTCCATAGAACTGTCGTGCTCTTGAAAGATCAACTACTTGTAGTGCGCGGGGGCGGCGACCCCGTCTCGTTGATAACGGTCCTCAAGAGAAGGGCGTACACTTTTGTAATCCCGCTGTGATAGCTTTTTCTTCCAACTACGACATATTTCTTGAGTCTAATGTGAACTTTCCCTGGATCTAGAGAGCCATGACGATACGAGTCTACCGTCTTCAACGCATTCACTTTTGAAAGGTATCATTGCTTTCCTCGGCTATAAATACCTTGAGGCCTGGCCCTCGATATCGTGGAGTTGTCTTGAAACTTGCGCATTCGGTAAACTTGGCAGATAAAGTCTTGAAGTATTCACGGATTACTCGATGGCTGAAACAACGAGACTGCATACGCAAACCGGGCTTTGTTAGAATGCGAAAGGTTGAGGAAGCAAGGCCGGGCACATACGATGCACCACCCACTACCGCGTTACCAGCCAGAAGCTAGGCGGACTTGGATCCTTGAAGATCAATGCAGATTGCGATCTGCATCCTAGGTCGCCTTGGCCCCCAGCCAAAATATCCCCTTTCGGTCTTTCGGAGTTGGTTTAGAATTTAGATTAAGTTGCAGAGTTGGGTTAGATGTTAACAGCGTTAGGATAGGGATTTTATATTTTCTGCACAGGCAGCCCACTAGTCAGTCTGTCTGTAGAACTGTAACCGCTGACGTAAGACACACCTACGATTGGGCTGCTGATGTAAGCGACCAACGATTGAGACCGCCGGCACTGTAGCGCACTGTCCGACAGCTGGTCCTGGGCTGAGCACTGTTAGGCATGTAGTTAGTTAGTTGACTTGGTCCGATTTTTGCAACCAACACATTCCCTTCCTGATCAGACAAGAACAACCATTTTGTATTCCCCGAATCAGGTTCTTGGCGTCTGGTAATGTAGTTCCCGGGGCTATGATGCCTTGATTTGGACGGCAAAGAGGGGCAGTCCGTTAAGAGCGGAACGCAACTGCTGAGTAATCCGTGAGGAGTGGGTTGAGCGTGTTAGACGATCGACCGGCTTCCGATGCTGCTTGTGTTGATTTGGAGCAACCGGGGGATCACAACCGACATTATTCACGGCTATAAGAAAGCCATCAGCCAACGAGAAAGTAGCAAGTCTGTCTGTCGGTCACATCCCAGGGGACGCAAATCGTCCAAACTCCAGCGCCCTGAAATTTAGTTCAGGTGTCAGATCATCCGGTGGGTGAGAAGTGAATCATGTTACAGAGTACGGCGTTGCTTGTTTTGCTTGGGAAGCACCCCAAAACTCGCCCAGAGAGTGTGTGGCAGACGCACGCAAACCTCGGCGTCTCGGTCGTTGGGGAAAAGAAAATGTGCGAGCCGGTGGGACATGGACGCCAAGCCCGCACGCCCCGCACTTCACCAGCACTTCAGTGACTGTCCCATCCAGTCCTTGACAGCCAACGATGGCATGGCCAGTACGGATACCGCGCGGGGGTGTGGTGGTCTTTGGCCTTTCCAAGGGACACCATCGACCCGGGGCATCAAAGACTATCCCAAATTCCTGGAGATCCACACGGCCCGCCGCGGTCCCACAATCGGGCAGTTGTCGGTTCCCGAGACTAATGGGGGAGATCTGCATGAGCGACGAACAAGTCGCAGGTTGCTTGGCGATGGGCCAAACTAGAAACAACCTCAACGTCCGACGGACCAAGGAAAGGGTTTGTCCGTCTATAGTGAGCGACTGGGGCCGGTTCAACCCGGCATCCTCAATATTTCTCCCCTTTGTGGGTTCCCTTGTGTATCCCTCGTTGAGCGGCTATATAAATAATGGCTGCTTTATCCCTCTTTTCTTCCAACATGTCTCCTATACAAGACACTCTAGGCTTTTTGCATCATTTTCCTCCCCAACAAGACCGCCTTCTTTTTCTCGAGACAACCATCCAAGATGGAGGCGATAGCCCCTCCGAAGCACATTTTCAGCTCCTGGGTCGAGTCCCCGTGGTTCAGGAAGACGGACCTCTGGACATCACTATGCCTCGGCGCCATCCTCGTCGGCGTGTTCCTCGCGCTGCCCCAGATGCGCAAGCCCTCCCGGAAACTCCCCCAGATCAACCCGCGGGCCACGTTCGACTTCTTCAGCAGGGGCCAGAAGCTGGACTTTCGGATCAACGCCCGCAGGATCCTGGAGAGCGGGAGGACGCGGTTCCCCGGCCAGCCGTACCGGCTCATGACGGACGTGGGCGAGACGGTCGTCCTCCCCTCCGAGTTCGTCCACGACATCCGCAACGAGCCGGGGCTCAGCCTCCAGAAAGCCTTTGCCAACAACTTCCACCCCCAGCTGTCCGGCTTCGACGGTTTCGCCGTGGGGGTCAGGCCCGACGAGCTGTTCCAGCTTGTCATCAAGAAGCGCATCACCAAGCTGTTGAGTACGTTCCCCCTCAAATGCTGCCGCGAAAGGGGGAACCCACCGGGAACCCAACGGGAACCTACAACCCTTTTTTTTTTCTTTTTTCTTTTTTTTTTCGCTGACTCTTTTGATTGTATCGCAGATCAAATCACCGAGCCTCTGTCCGCCGAAGCAAAGTTCGCCGTCGACCACATTTTCGGATCACCCAATGGTACGTAATCGTAACTTACAACACCGGACCATCTTTGCATAATCAAGTCCGCAAACGCCAAGTCCAAGACAAAGAAGAAACTGACAGACTCGGACCTGGCAGAATGGCGGGAGTTCAACATCAAGAACGACATCCTCGACCTCATCTCCCGCCTTTCGTCGCGCGTCTTCCTCGGGGCCGAGGTGTGCCGCGACGAGGACTGGCTCGCCATCACAAAGTCCTACACCGTAAACGCCTTCCTCAGCGCCCAGATCCTGCGCCCCTACCCCTCCTGGTTCCGGCCGGTGGCCCACTGGTTCCTCCCGCAGTGCAAGACGCTCCGCCGGCAAGTCTCCGAGTCCAAGAAGATCATCGAGCCCGTCCTCGAGAGGCGGAGGGAGGTGCGCCGTCGGGCCCGCGAGGGCGGCGAGCCGGCGCCGACCTTCAACGACGGCATCGACTGGTTCGAGGAGGAGAGCCAGGGTCGCGAGTACGACGTCGTCGGCGCGCAGCTGGGCCTGTCGCTCGTCGCCATCCACACGTCCACGGACCTGCTCGTCGAGACCATGCTGCGCATCGCCGAACACCCGGAGCTGTTTGACGCTTTGCGACAGGAGATCGTCGAGGTGCTGAGCGTCGATGGCTGGAAGAAGACGGCCCTGTTCAACATGAAGCTCATGGACAGCGTTCTGAAGGAGTCCCAGAGACTCAAGCCCATCACGTCTGGTAAGAACGGACCCGCCCCCAGGAATCCATCCATGCCATATCCTATCCGATGATTCTTCATAATTCCCTTCCCTAACCCATGCCATTACATGCAGCAATCATGGACCGCGTGGCCACCCGGCCCGTAACCCTTCCCAACGGGCTCCAGCTCCAAAAGGGCGAGAGATGCGTCGGCGACATCGGCAAGATGCACGACCCGGCCGTGTACCCGGACCCGGAGACCTTTGACGGCCGGCGCTTCGCGCGGATGCGCGGCGACCCGGTCCTCGACGGCCAGGCGCACCTCGTCAGCACGTCGCCCGCGCAGCTCGGCTTCGGGCACGGCAAGCACGCGTGCCCGGGCCGCTTCTTCGCCAGCAACGAGCTCAAGATCGCGCTGGCGCACCTGCTGATGAAGTTCGACTGGCGCCTGACGCCCGGGTACGAGCACCGGTGGCAGGAGTTGGGGTTCGCCTGGTCCGCGGACGAGACGGCGAGGCTGGTGATGCGGCGCAGGGAGGCCCCCGAGATCGACATCGACGCGGTCCGCGGGTGACTGGTGACGAAGGGGGGGAAGGAGGTCTTGCTGATGTCGTAGAGAAGACCGGCTCACAGATAGGAAACAAAGTACACAGCAACGTTCATATAGAAGAGAGGGCAGGTTTTCGAGAAGTGTGTTGCTACGGGGTCTTTGGTAACGTTGATGAAGTCTATAACAGAGAAGCTTGAACATCCACCGACAGACCGAGAAATTATCAAACCCAGGCCCCAGAAAGATACTTCATAACGCCCCTCTCTATAAACCTCAAAATACATCGTCTTCCTAGTAATACTCCATAGTTTGGTCCCCATCTTGGTCACGACCACCCGGCATCCTCCCAAGAACCCCTGTGGGCATCGGACTTGACAGCACACCCGTCATCCGCGTCCCGGCCGGCCGCCAACCCGCCCTACGCCGTCCCGTAGCTCTCTTATGACCGGAAGCACCAGATTCCTCATTCTCAACAGAGCCACTACCGTCGCCCTGGTTGCTAGATGGAAGAGTAACGACGACGGAGCCGGGGGGATATGGCGGAAGGTTCTCCGTGTCCGCGTATGCCGTCAACCTCGTGAGAGAGGACCGCCTCGAATGTCGTCCACGCAACCGGTCTACGATCCCCGACCCAGACTGCTCCTCCTCCTCCTCCTCCTCCTCCTCCTGCTGCTTCTCTGACGATCCCTTGCTGCCCTGACTGCTGCTGGGCGGTAAAGACGACAGCGACTCCGTAAGCGGCGACCATCTCTGCGGGTCCGGGACCTGGCGCCGGCCCCGCTCCGATTCGGGCGAGTCCGGGATCAGGGGCGCCACCTCGCGCGGCGCGTCCCAGACACCCGGGCTATTCTTAAACTGCAGCGGCGAACCGAGCTGTGGCGGCGGCGGCGGTTGCGACGACGACGATGAACGGCCCGTGGATGACTGCGCCGCAAGCGCCGCCCTGTAGTCCCGCTCCGCGACCAGGTCCTGCGTGAAGGTCGCCGAAAGGGCGCCCGGGTGCGGGAAGATTTCCATCGGCTGCGGTCCCACCGGCATCCGCTCCGGGAACGCGTTGAAAGCCTGCGGCGGCTGCGGCGGCGGCTGCTGCTGCTGCTGCTGCTGCTGCTGTTGAGTATTCTGGCTCGAGAACGCGGGCGAGTGGCCCTGGTTCGCCAGCGGGAACGTGATGGAGGGCATGGAGGCGAATGGGTTCGGCAGGGGAGGCTGCAGGCTCGAGCTGGCCACCGAGGAGGCCATTCTAGACGCACCGCCGATGCCGCCGAACGACCGCCGGCGCCGCCAGTGATCGTGCGGCGGCCGCGTGGAGCTCGACAGCGGCCTCGGGTGTCTCAGCACCGGGGGGAACAGCCGCGGCACGTAGATCCTCCTGCGCCTGACGACGTGCTGCCCAGACGCCAGGTCGTCGCCGCGGTTCTTCCGCTTCCGGATGATCTTGGTGAGCGGTTCGTCCTCCTCGGACGAGTTGTCGTCGTCGTCGTCGTCGTCGCCGTCGGCGGCGGCGGCGGCCGCGGGGTTGTACGCCGCTTTCATCTGCTCCACGATGAGCTCGAGGTGGTCCTTCTGGTCCTTGGTCAGGTCCATCTCGATGGCATCCGCCGCCTCGAGGCGGTGTTTCACGAACAAGAGGAACGGCTCGATGGCGACCAGGTCCTCCACCGACATCAGGTTGATCTCCTTCTGCGCCAGCTTGACCATGCGCGCCGAGGCCGGCCGCCTCGCCTTGCGGATGTTCGGGATCAAGGGCGTCAGGCGGTGCGCGTTGGCCGGGTTGATCTCGCGGACGTCGTGGGCCCAGGGGAAGAGCTCCTTGATGCGCTCCATGAGCATCGCGAAGCTCTGCGCAAAGTGCGGCTTCACGTCGAACGAGAGGCGGAGGGCCGAGATGCCGTTGTGGCCGACGATGGTGTGGCGGCACGCCTTCTCGAGGATGTCGAGGCGGCCCAGGAGGTTCCGGACGAACTTGCGCCGCCGGATCTTTCCCCGCTCCTCCGGGCTCAGCCGGTAGATGTCGATGTACATCTCGTGGATGCGGTCGATCTCGGTCGACAGCAGGTCGTACAGCGTCCGCAGCAGGCCGTCGAACCGCCGCCGCGCGAACCTGCCCACCTCGCCGATGCGGTCCCAGAACGTGGCGTCGTCCCGCAGCCTGTCCGAGCCGAGCGGGAGCTCGAACGCCACCTTGGAGATGGAGTCACTGCACTTCCGGATCTGGGCGCGGTACAGCTGCAGCGTGGTCGTTTTCCAGGCGTCCAGCTGCGCCACGACGTTACCCCGACCCCCTCCTGTCCGGGCACGCGCGCTACACCGCAGATACTGATCCAGGATCTGGACCTCTTTGATGGCGAGACTGAACTGCTTCGCGCCGAGGTCGATGGCGCCCAGGCGGGTGTAGAGGTTGTTGTAGTCCTTCTGCCAGCGGAAGCGGACCGTCGGGTAGAGGAAGTACTCGAGCAGCAGGCGGTCGAGGAACACCCACACGATGCCGCCGAGCTCGGCCAGCTTGTCGGCGTCCGGGTAGAGCTCCATGACCTTCTCGCAGATGTCCGAGGTGCCGTCGGCCCTCTTGGTGACGGGCACCGGGTCGTCCAAGAGGAACCGGACGCGGGCCGGGTCGGCCGTGCCGAACTTGAGCGCCGCCGTGCCGAACTTGACCACCTCGGACCGCCAGAAGCCCTCGGAGAAGAGCCGGGCGACCTCGGCCAACTTGACCGGCACCCGGTACGTGTCGATGACGATCGGGGGCGTCCGTAGCACCATCGCCGCGGGGCTTTTCTTGAGCTCGCCCGGCGTTTGCATGCGGCCGTGGCTGTACTTGAAGCCGGTGGGCCATCGCACCATCAGGGATCCCGAGGGGAGAAAATTGAGATGCTTGAATGACAAATTGGACTGGCTAAGGATCTGCCAGTTGCTGCCTCCAAAGACCTGGCCTATTTGTCAGTTGGAGGAGTCTTCCAAGAGCGCCAAGACGGGATGGATATGCATCATGGATGTGTCGGAAGCCGGGGTTTTGTGTGTGTATGTGTGTGTGTTTGTGTGTTTGTGTGTTTGTGTGTTTGTGTGTTTGTGTGCGTGTGTGCGTGTGTGTGTGTCACTTACATAGCCCTCGGTAGCAAATCCCAGCTCGCTCTTCTGCTGGTTCTCAAAGTACGGCTCGATGGGGTTCAGCTTCAGCTTCTCCAGACCCAGCTTCCCAAAGAGACTCTCTCCAATATCGACGAGCTTCTGCTCCAACTCGGGGTGTTTCTGGAAGTCTGCCACCTCATCGGCCGCCGGGCCTGGTCTGTAGAGCCAGTGTATGTGTGCGTAGTTCACGGCGTGCTGGTTGAACAGGCGTTAGTCTCGTGCATATTGTACATACAACCCATCCTCGGCGCGGTTTCTTCCAACCATGGTCCATGGCTGATGGCCGATGTGAACATCCAAGACGACGATGACGACGACGACGACGACGACGACGACGACGACGACGACGACGACGACGACGACGTCGGCCTTCAACACGGAGAGCGGATGAACCGTCTACTCACAGCAAGCTCGTGGATGATGGTCGCCGCCACCGAGAAATAACTCGCAATCTTTTCGTCGTGGCTGTACCCCTCTACCACCAGCGGCCAGAGACAATCCACGGCGAGCATCACGACGATCTTTTCGCCCTGGACCGCCGTCGACCCCGCCAGCGTCTGGCTCACCGTGTCCACGTCGAAGCCCGTGTTGAGCTCGAACCGCAGGCACGAGTGCAGCGTCCGCCACGTCGTGCCGACGGCGTCCACCGCCGCCCGAGACACGGCGTCGTCGTCCCGCATCCGGAAGTTCCACGCCGGGTGTTTCTTCCGCTGGTGTGGCGGCCGCGGATCCCGGAAGGGCGGGATGGGCACGCGGTTGAAGACATCCATGAGGCGCGCCCAGTAGGGGTCGCGGTGTTCGAGGTGGGTGAGGATGCGCGAGGCGACCTGGAGCGCGGGCTGCATCCTCTTCCACAGGTCGTCGTTCGTCTGTACCATTCCTCGTCAGCCAACAATTTGTTTCACTTCTTCGAAGACTCGCCGCGTCGTCGAAACTCGTCTTACAGAAGGATCCCATTCCCCCTTGACTTTACCCGCTTGGTAGACTAGCCGCGGGTTATCGGCTTCGCCTCCTCGCCACGTCGCCGCGTCCCATTTATCCCGCTGCAAAAGCCTTGTGGTAGATATTCGTGTTAGTCCACACATATTCATAGACACACATTGCAATGGATGGCCCGCCGAACCGAACCGAACCGAACCGAACCGCCTTACCCGTGCAAGTCGTTCTCCAAGTTACAGCCGTACGTGTTCTTGAGTGACAGTGTCCCATCGTCCAGCAGCTATCGCCGTGCCGGTCAGTTCACGTGCCGCAGAAGCAACTGAACTTGTTGAAGGTCAGTCTCGGGGTCTTACCTCTTGTGTGGTCAGGCCCGAAAAGACCAGCGACTGCCAGTCCTCGTCGTCCCGGATGTCCCGCATCGCCTGGACCACGAACTGCTCCGTCGCCGACGGCTGCCTCGACTCGCCGCCCGGCGTCAGCCGCGAGTACGTCTCCAGCAGCGCCTCGACGTCCTCTGCCCCCGCCGCCGCCGCGTGTATCTCGGCCTGCTTCACGATGTAATCCCCGACGACCTGGATCGTGTCGTGGTCGTCGACCCGAAACCGCCGGAACGCAGAGCGCGTGGGGGAAAGCCGCGACCGCCCGTCCCGGCGGTCCGGGTGGATGCCCCACCGCATCGCAAAGGGCGTCGGGTTCCGGCTCCGGTCCTGCGGCAGCTGCGCCGGCCGCAGCCGGTCCAGGATGCCGCCGCCCGCCTTCTTGCGCACGAGGTGTTTGTGGTGGTCGTCGATCTTGACCGTCTCGTGGCCATCCCAGATCGGGTCCGTCCATCCGGGCACGAACTCGATGAACTCCCACTGCCCGCGGTTTGCGAACTTGGCAGGTGGCCGCGGAACGAACAAGGGTGCGTGTTGGCCCCCCTGCCTCTGGCTGGCGTTGGTCTGCACTGCTTTGTCGTGAGACCGGGTCGCCGTCTTGATGATCTTGTCCGTTGAGTTGTCGCTGTCATCATCGTCGTCCAGGCTGTGCGATGGGAACTCCCGACTGTTCTCTTGGTACCAGTCCGGCTCATATTGCAGTATCGCCTGGTTAGTCGGATCAGGAGTGTCCGCCATCGTGGTCACTTAGGCACATAAAGGGGGTGGGGGGGGGGGGGGGGGGGTTTCTGCCACTTTCGTTCGACACGATTTGCGTCCTCTTGGAAAACGAGAACTGGGTCGGTTGTCATCAGAATGTCAACATCGAGACGACAGACCAACCCGTTCAAATCAGAGCAGAGGCAACTCGTCTTTCATCGGAAAAGCCGGCACAAGACTCAGATAGCGACTCTATTGTCGGCGGGTACATGTGCACAATGTTGACAACACTCATAACAAAGGATGCTCTTTGACAAGGCCGCAAAACAGCTGCTTTCGATGCTGACTCGATAGGAATACAGCAACCAGCTACGATGATACACAGCAACGTCCCTTGGTTGCATTACCCGGGTCTGGAATAAGCAGTCCAGTAGATAGCGGTAGAGAGCATAACCCACCCACCCTGCTTACGAACCACCCCCACATCCGAACCACCTTAAAAACGCTGTATTCCTACTATAAATTACTATCTTTTCTAGACTTAATAAAAGTATTTAGTTATAAAGT
>PUHP01000611.1:0-10797 GCA_006783085.1 Colletotrichum shisoi | reverse complement strand
GGGGGGGGGGGGGGGGCGGATCGGTTGGAGATGCTGTTGTGCCATTCTCCGGCTCTTCTCCCGGCTAGTCGAGTTGCAAGGTGCCAGAAGTGGCGCACACCATGGGGAAGCTTGCTCGGTCGACATGGCAGACGAGGACGCCGCGGTGCCTGGTATGTGCCGACCATTCACGATGCGACAATGCCGATGATTCCGCCGCTACGTGGGGATCGGGTCAGGGCGGGTGGTGACATTCCGGACCGTCGCTTAAAGAGGTCGGATGGGCTGTTGTTCACGTCAAATACTAACGGGTTCCGCGCCCTCGGAAGAGGTTGAGAATCGAGATAGACGTCCGTCTCAAGCATCATTCCCAGTTGACAACTCCCAGCTCTTCTGACACAAAGCATTGGGTGAGCCTCGATCAAACATGTTGCTATCCCGTGTCAAGGCCCTTTCTCTCCTGGCTTTGGCCTGGCTCGATGGAGTCAGCGCCAGGGCCGTTGGGCGGGACTTGAAGCTTCTCAATGGGAGACAGCAGGACATTGTGAGTTTTCAAACACGCATGAGAGCGTCATATTGAGTCCTGGTCGGGATTTTTGGCCGTTCCGAGGGGCAGAGAGGAACTCACTAACAAGCATAGGTTACCTGGGACGACAAGAGCTTGTTCATCAACGGCGAGAGACTGATGATCTTCAGCGCCGAGTTCCATGCTTTCAGGTAAACAAACCCCACCGTGGTAATATGCTGTAAAATAAGACTCAAGGCTAACAACCAACAACCAGAATGCCCGTCACGTCCCTCTGGCTCGACATCCTGCAGAAGATCAAGGCAGCTGGATACAACTCGGTCTCCTTTTACGTGAACTGGGGCCTGATCGAGGCGAAGCCGGGCGAGGTCCGGGCCGAGGGCATCTTCGCTCTCGAGCCGCTCTTTGAAGCCGCCGAGAAGGCCGGTGTCTATCTCTTCGCTGTAGGTCTCGCCCGTCCTTCAGAGTCAGAGTCTTATCTTGGCACGGGGCAGACCACTTACAGGACTTCCAGCGCCCGGGGCCTTACATCAACGCCGAAGTCACAGGAGGCGGCCTCCCAGGCTGGCTGCAACGAGTGCAGGGAGCTCTTAGGAGCGGCGACGAGGCCTACCTGAAGGCCAGTGACAAGTAAGACGCAAACAAGAAACGAGTGCGCCACCATGCCACCATCCTCACCCCGCTGACAAAAACAAAACAAACAGCTACACGGCCGCTCTCGGCGGCATCATCGCCAAAGCCCAGATCACCAACGGCGGCCCCGTCATCCTCTTCCAGGTGGAGAACGAGTACAACGCCGCCGTCGCCCCCTACCCGTTCCCGGACTACGACTACTGGCGGTACGTCGACAACCAGTTCCGCAGCCAGGGCGTCGTGGTGCCCTACGTCAACAACGAGGCCTGGCAGCTCGGGGCCATCACGGCGCTGACGCCGGCCAAGGTCGACATCTACGGCCACGACTCGTACCCGCTCGGCTTCGACTGCTGGAACCCGACGGTGTGGCCCCCGAACGGCCTGCCGACGGACTGGCTCGCCACCAACGACCGCATCGCGCCGACTTCACCCTACACCATTGTCGAGGTAAGCTATATACGGTTGTGGTTTGGATGGCCCACCGGACGTCCTTCATCAGCTGACAGCTTCCCTCCTCCCCTGCCCTCCTAGTTCCAAGGCGGCGGCTTCCAGCCATGGGGCGGCGCCGGCTTCGAGTCCTGCGCAGCCCTCTTGAACCACGAGTTTGAGCGTGTTCTCTTCAAGAACAACTACGCCGTCGGCACCACCATCTTCAACATCTACATGGTAAACTCTGAAGCCTGATGCCGAGCCTCCCTTGTCTTGTCTCCATAGGTATGTGGTGTGTACGTATATCCCGCCGCTGACTCTGCTAGACCTGGGGCGGCACCAACTGGGGCAACCTCGGCCACTCGGACGGCTACACGTCGTACGACTACGGCGCGCAGATCACCGAGGAGCGCCTCGTCCACCGCGAGAAGTACAGCGAGACGAAGCTGCAGTCCAACTTCCTCCACGTGTCGCCGGCCTACCTCGAGGCGGACCGGCACAACTCGTCGCTCGAGTGGACGAACAACGCCGCCATCACGGTGACGCCGGCCACGACCAACTCGACCAAGTTCTACATCGCGAGGTATGTTTACAGTTTGAACAGTACGGACTCTGTACAGTATCCTCCCGGGCCCGTCTGGGTATGGCCCCTGTATACTAGACGACCGGCTAAAGCCCCAGCGCCCAGACACACCCAGTACGACTCCCTCGAGACCGTCGCCTACAGACTCAAGGTCAAGACCGTCAACCACGGGGACCTCGAGGTGCCCCAGCTCAGCGACAGCCTGTACCTGACGCGGAGAGACTCCAAGATCCACGTCAGCGACTACGCCGTAGGCGACAAGAACCTGGTCTACTCGACCGCCGAGATCTTTACCTGGTCAGACACTCACACCCCCTCTGCCTTTCTTCTCGCCCCACAGACAACCACCGCTTGCTTACACCCCTCGCAGGAAGAAGTACGCCGACAAGACCGTCCTCGTCGTCTACGGCGGCGCCGATGAGCACCACGAGCTCGCCGTCGAGGGCGAGCAGGCCGACGTGACGGACGAGAACGTCATCGAGGGCTCCGACGTCACCATCGAGCAGAGGGACGGCTACACCGTCCTCGGATGGGCCGTCTCGGACGAGCGCAAGGTCGTCCGTGTCCACGAGGATCTCTACGTCTACCTTCTGAGTAAGTCACATGCCATCCATCGAAGCCGTCAAACCTATCTATCCTCTTGTTGACATAAATACAACACCCCCTTTCCAGCCCGCAACGAGGCCTACAACTTCTGGGTGCCCCCGGCCGTCGGCAACTTCGCCACCTCGGACGTCATCGTCAAGGCCGGCTACCTCGTCCGCAACGTCGCCGTTGCCGCCGACTCCCTCAGCCTCTCGGGCGACGTCAACAGCACCACCACCATCCAAGTCATCGGCGGCGCGCCCAACCCCCTCAAGGCCCTCAACTTCAACGGCAAGCCCCTCGACTTCAGACAGGACGAGCGCGGCGTCGTGACGGCGACCGTCGCTTTCGCCGCGCCCGAGATCAAGCTTCCCTGCCTCGGCCAGGCGGCATGGAAGTACATCGACAGCCTGCCCGAGATCAAGCCGGACTACTCGGACGACCTCTGGACCGACGCGGACCTCGAGACGACGTACAACACGGCCAACCCGCTCAAGACCCCGACCAGCCTCTACGGCGGCGACTACGGCTACCACACGGGATCGCTGCTCTTCCGCGGCCGCTTCACCGCCAACGGCGACGAGTCGACCCTGGACATCACAACCCAGGGAGGCAACGCCTACGGCGCCTCCGTCTGGCTCGGCGACGAGTTCGTCGGCTCCTGGGTCGGCAACGCCGTCTCCCCGGCCCGGAACAGCACCTTCACCCTCCCCGAGCTGACCAGGGACGAGGAATACGTCTTCACCGTGGTCGTCGACAACATGGGCCTCAACGGCAACTGGGTCGTCGGCGAGGAGCAGCAGAAGAACCCGCGCGGCATCCTCGACTACGCGCTCGCGGGCCACGAGCAGGCCGACGTCGAGTGGAAGATCACGGGCAACCTCGGCGGCGAGGACTACGCCGACCGGGACCGCGGCCCGCTCAACGAGGGCGGCCTCTTCGTCGAGCGCCAGGGCTACCACTGGCCCTCGCCGCCCTCGGAGTCCTGGGCGGACAGCGGCGGGCCGACGGCCGGCATCGACGGGGCCGGCATCGCGTACTACTCGACGACCTTCGACCTCGACCTCCCCGCGGGCTTCGACATCCCGCTGTCGCTGACCTTGGCCAACACGACGACGGCCCCGGCCTACCGCGCCCAGGTCTTCGTCAACGGGTACCACTACGGCAAGTTTGTGCACCACGTCGGCCCGCAGACGCGCTTCCCCGTGCCCGAGGGCGTCCTCAACCACCGCGGCTCCAACCACCTCGGCATCACCCTCTGGGCCATGGAGGCCGGCGGCGCCAAGCTCGAGGGCTTGAGGTGGGAGGTCGGCATGGTCAGCGCCTCGGGCTTCGGCGAGGTCGAGCCCGCGCCGCAGCCCAAGTGGGCGGAGAGAAAGGGGGCCTACTGAACTGAGGGATGCGTCGACAATGTAGTCTTTCTCGGCGTGGCTTATTCGAAGTCCTGTGATAGATCGAAGTCTCTGCAACACGATACAAAGTTGGCTATCTGTAGCCTAACGAAAAGGAATTCAGGTCCCATACGTTTGGAAGTACTAGACATGCAAGCACAACGTCCAATCTTGTCTTCGATGTGCTGTGAAGTATTCAAACGTCTAATACTTCCTCCTGCAACCAGTCTTCAGAGAGAGCGTGGGCGTCTGGATCCTTGAGTGATTACAGTATCGACGGTCATGGAAAATTGTCAACTCAGGGGTCAAGATCCTTAAAGAGCAGCGGCCTCAACAGATTATCCGATCAAGTGACTCGGTCGGCAGACATATCCACGCTCATCGCCATGTCGACAGGACCCCTTTGTCGAACCTTTCCTCCCTCCATTATCTACAGGACCCGAATCCTCAAAATGTACCCTGACTTGAACTCCATCACCCATCCAATGTATCTCTCTCTCTCTGGGGGTGTGTATCGACCATCAAACATACTCGGCGGTCACGGTGCTGTACCGCTGATCTAGACAACGTCAACGGACGACCGACCTCGCGGGTGTCGTCGTGGATGGAGCAGCAACTTACTGTTGTAGAGCAACGTGTAGGCGGTCGACGCGGACAAGTAGACGGCCTCGATCTTGCAGCTCAGCTCGTAGTACCACTGCCCATCGAGACCCTTCCGACGGGGCAGCATGTGCTCGGGGATGTGGCTGACATCGGCCTCGATGTGTACGAGCATGGAGACGTTGTCGTCGCGGGCCACGGGGGCGGCCCGCGCGTTGCGGTCGGCGTAGACGTCCATCTTGATCTTCTTGATGCGGCCCTGGCTCACCAGGCCCGTCCACACAAAGGACGTGTAGAAGGGCTCGTTCTCCGACACGTTGTCGCCGCGCTGGATGAACCACTCCATCGTGTACACCTTGTAGCAGCCGTCCAGGCCGCACCAGTGCCGCCTCTGCTCGAGGTGCTTGTGGGCCTTGACGTCGTACTTGGTGCGCCACTCGGTCCCGTAGTGCTTGCGCGCCTTGCGGTTCTGCACCCGGACCTGCGTGAGGCGGTCGGGCGACACCTGCGCCAGGCCCTTCATGACGGCCCCCTGCACGACGGCCTGCCACGCGTTCGGCGGCTGCATGATCTGGATGTTCCTGTCGATGGCGTTGCGCAGGCGCTCCTTGAGGTAGTGCGAGGCGCCGAACCCGCCCACCAGGAGGACGGCGCGGATCGGGGTGTTGCTGGCCGTGATCTGGTCCTTGACGAGCTTGATGCACTCCAGCACGACGGGCTCGAAGATGGTCTGGAGATCGTACGCCTTCAGCGCGAACCGACCGCGGCTGATGCCGAGCTCCTTGTTGTTGGCCAGGCCTCCGACCGGGATGGCGTAGGTTTCTTCGGGGGCGGCGCCGAGTGTGAACTGCCGCTTGATCTGCCGAGTTGTGTCAGTAAAGAAAAAAGAAGAAAAGAAAAGAAAAAAGAGGATGCCATAGTTTTCCAGTGACTCCCGGGTGGGAAGATCGAATTCGAGCTCTACCTTTTTCTCAAACTGCTCCATGGCCTCCGCCATGATGTCGTCGTCGAACCCGTCCTCCTTGCCGAGCTTCGCCTTGAGGAACTTGGCGAAGCGCATGTTGAGGAAGGTCGAGCCGCACAAGGCGCCGGATCCCGGAGCGGCCTCTTGGACCTCGAGGATGGGCTTCAGGCTCGTGATGGTGTAGGAGATCAGGTCGACGGTGCCGCCTCCCGCGTCCACGACGACGACGGTATCGCCGACCTTGAGGCCGTGAGGGTCGAGGCCGTGCAGCGCGTAGATGGCGGCGGCCTCGGGCTCGGAGACGAGGTGGATGGGGGCGTTCGTCCCTGCGGTGAGACCCGCCGCCTTCTGGCAGGCCTGCCTCGTCTTGTCCTTGGCGAGGTCGGACCAGATGGCGGGAACGGTGACGACGAACTCGAGAGGGGTCGTCTTGACCACTTGCTCGCCCAGCTTCTCCCGCAAGGTGTAGTGCAGATGGTCGCCGAGTGCCGAGATGTAGTCGGTGACCAGCCTGTCCACGGCTTTGCGCTCGGAGGAGACGGCTGGGCTCATACCCTGAAGAGAGGCATCGAGGTCACTGTCGAACGTGAGCTACTGTTTGGTTTCTTAAAAAATGTTTTGTTTACCCCCGTTTGATGGGCTCTGCGTGACATGAAAGTAGAAAACCAAGCGGCGCAAGAGACTCACAGCTTGAACCACTCGATGACTTGGTCCTGAGGCGCAGTGACGGGGATGGAAAACCCCCACTGAACCTCGCCGTCGGCGTATCTGAGCTTGGTAGGCACCTTGTCGGAGGATTCGCCCTCGCGAACCGTCTTGCTGATGGGCCACGTGGTGATGGCGGTTCGCCGGTCGGGGCGTTGGGTTTCGGCCCAGGCCACGCCCGAGTACGTGGTGCCAAAATCGATACCGACGACGATCTTGCGCTCGCTCACAGAGAGCTTCTCAAAGGTGTCCATTTTGGGGGGCGTGGACATTCTTCTGGTCTAGGGATCGTGAGAGAGTCAGGCGATGGGTATTATCAAAAGAAGGGAGAGGACGAGCGAAGCTGTCCAAGTATGTATATCGATCGCTCGAACGGATCTGGTTCAGCAGCCAGAGAGTAAAAAGTAGCCAACGACTCTGCAACTCTTTTTTAGGGAGGATATCTGGAAGTTGGGAATTCTAGGTGGCCTCGCTTCTGGAGGGATGACTGAAGCCGTGATGGACGTGGCTGGATGCGCCTTACACCAGCGAGAAACGGAAGCCCGGTGTTCAGAAGACACAGAACGAAACGAAAAAAAAAAATGAAAGTCTTCAGAGGACGGCGGAGAAGAAAGGGCGAGTATTGAACAGGCAAAAGGCCGAAGCGAAATCCTGTCCTTGTTTAGTCCGTCTCATCCGGCAGAGAAAGATGCTTGATCGGATTATCAGGTCAGGCTGGTCAGCAGACAGAACACCGAGGACATTTCTACCTTCACGAACCTTGGAATGACATGGACGTCTTCAAAGGCGAAGAAACAAGTAAATGATCCAGACGATCAGGCAGCTAGATACCTTCCAGCTCCCGGTAGGTACTTTACAGCTTCCACGGACGGACGTTGGAGAGCTTTGTCCCGGTTCCGTGTCGCCAAAGTGGGACCGAGAGGAAAACGTCGTGACCTATCGATGGTGACGGATATCCAGGCGCGGGCCCCCAGGACCGTCAAGGACCGGTTCGTTTCAGAGGTGATGCGAGCCATGGGATGAGAACAGGGAGCGGTAACATGGTACGACCAGGTAGTTGGCGGGACGAGACCTGCGTCCGGGCGAAACACTGCTAATTACCACCCGCATTGGAGGCGTCGTGGGCGTCCAAGCAGGGCGTACAACCAAGAGCAGGCATAACGCCTACGAATGAAGCATAAGAAGCGTGCCTCTCCCGATCTGTGTTCACAACGTTCCAACTCCTCATGTTGCAGGGGAGCGCGTATCATGTATGCGGCATGCCGCTCTGAGCCTGCAGGCGTCGTGGTTCGCGCTCTCCGGCACAATACATGGGCCGCATACTTTCGAACGTCAAGCTCGTAGCATCATGAAAGAAAGAAAAAAACACCAAAATGCTAGGGCATTGTGATCTCTGCTAGAGTTTTGGGACGCATGGGCTGTTTCTGGTCAGAGAGCATGACGATGCATCAGTCCCGTCCGTGCCCACCAGAGCAAAGCAGAAGCGTGATCTGAGCTATTCAGACAGTCAATGACCACCACACAGCAAGAACGAAAGGAAATACATTGTGATTTGTATCAAAAGCCGACTGTGAGATACTAGAAATGTATTTGTCGCAATACGTAAAGATGCATCTCGATGCTTCATTTCATCCCCGGCGTAGATAGGTAGATAGATACCTAGGTAGATAGGTGGACAGGTACGTACCTAATCGGGTGTTACGGCCCCACCCTTTGCGAAGTGCCCCACATCGGAGCCGGGATGCCTGCGGCAGGCAGCCGAGACAGACGGCAAGAATGAGACAGGTAATACGGTCGCTAAAGAAATGACGATAGGCAGCTAACACACAGTCGCCGGTTGGTAATTCTTCTTTTCCTATCTGCCTGCCTGTAAAACTCCGTGTGTGTCCCTGGGATTGTGGCACATGCAACAGAGCATGGCATGGAATTCTTCACAGCACGCAGCGACCCTCTCGCCGCTCCTACATTTCATCCAAACCATCCAAACCTCCCCGCCCATTCCCCCCCCATCAATCTCTTGCAACTCAATGACCCGGACCTCACTCGTCATCCAAACTCTCCTCCGTTGATCCCGCCGTCCGGCATCCCTCGTCGACATCATGGAAGAATTCCAGCAGCTGCACTCGACCTTGGCCCAACACTATGAGGACCACCACGGACCACCGGTCCCGGCGAAGACACCCCTTGACGTTGACATCGCACCCGCAGCCTACGAAGACATGAGGTTCGACTGCAGCCCTTCCCTCAAGAGCGAACCAACCATCACCACCGAGCCAGCTAGTCCATCAGCCTTGTCTGAATCCGACATGATGGGATTCACAAAGATCGAGTTACCGTCTCCTGAGCAAGGTGGCACGCAGGGTAGGGGACCAAGGCAACCGCTGCCAAGAGGCCTCGTTGCCAACAGATTTCAGAATCATCCTACCTCTCATCGTCTACAGCACCACCAGTCTGCCGCTTCTATCCCCACCTCGCATGGCTCGGTCGAAGGCGATCTCATCGACCTCGGGGCTGATCCAGACGTCATTTCACTCCCGCGAGAGACCTCCGGCCATGAACCCATCAATGGCGCCGGACCCGGAGTCGAGCCCAGCTGGGACTTGCCTCTGCGCCGCGAGATCAACGCGCTGCATCACAGACTCAAGTCCACGATGGCGCGAGCCGAGATCGCCGAGGAAAAAGCCGAAAGAGCGCAACGCAGGATTGGCGAGATCAAGTCCAGCATGAGCTCGACCGTCACCGGCGCCTCAGCAGACGCGGGGTCGCTCGCCCTGAATCTCGAAGAGATGCGGGCAGAGAATTCGTCGTTGAAGGAGCAGCTGAGAGATGCGGAGTCGCACATCTTCAGCCTGCAACCCTACCGCAAAGAGCTCACCCCCGAAGAGATCGGGCGCGTAAGTACAGGCTCTGGCCGGCAACTATTCGAGATCTTCCGTGTCTGACTAGACTGCAGGAGTACGATGATCTCATTGAAGGCATCACCGGCTTGGTCTCTCGGTTTATGGACCCTCTCTTGGACGACCACAGTCGGGGTATCGAGGACGTCCTCATTCAAGCCCGTCGGAAGCCCACTGAGGCTCTCAGATTGAAACGGACAGTGAACATGTACCCGGACCTGCTCACTGCATCCGCATTTCCAGAGACGGACGAAGACATAATTGTTGCCATCATCATGCGGTTTCTCAACGAAAACATCTTTCAAAAGGTGCTCTACGGTTCCCTGGACAATTGCGTTGGAGTCATCAGCTCGGTGGAGACGGCATTTCAGAATCACGCCGAGCCCAAGCGAGGTAAGACCATACAAACGCCCACCCACCCACCCACCCGTCACCTGATAGACAGTGATAGTACATATACCCGTGATATCAAGAGCTGAAGCGCTTCACGCAGATCTTTTCGCGATTCGAACGTGGACCGCCGAGGCATACAACGCCATCCTGAGCTCTCAGGAATTTGCAATCCTGCGAGACAAGAAGACACGCGAGCTGGCAAACGAGCTCGCGGGCATCTTCAAGATCTACTGCCGGAGGGACAGGACGGAGTGGTTCTTCCGGAACTTCGCGGAGCAGTGCGTCGAGCCGGCGGCGCGGCTCTACGAGAAGACCCAGGTGTCGACGAACCACTTCTACTTCGACATCAACCCGTACGTCATGTGCGGCCCCCACGGCGAGATCCTGACGTCGCCCGACTTCCTCGACGCCCTGCGGGACCTCGACTGCAAGAACGTGCTCCAGAACCGCAAGGCCGTCCACGTGGCCAAGATGGACCCGCCGCCCACGAGGGCGGAGCTGGACCTCCACATGCTCAACGTCTGCGCCCTCACCCCGGCGCTCTACATGCGGCGGATCGGGCGCAACGACTCCATCAAGGAGCCGCAGCTCGTGCGGCGGCAGCAGATGCTCGTGGCGTGGGGCCCGCATGACAAGCGGGCCGAGTTCCGCCAGAACGGCGAACGCACGCTGCTGTATAACCTCTTCTACTGCGATCGGAGCGACCGCGAGAGGCAAGAGGCGGGCGGGTGGGCGACCTTTCGCTGGGGAAGCTAGCGGCGACTCAGCTGGGGGCTGTCTGCTCCGCGTTCTCTTTGCTGAACGAACCGGGGGAGCATGTTCCCGATTCGTGGGAGCTTTTGGATGGCGGCTCTCTCTCTCTCTCTCTCTCTCTCTCTCTCTCTCTCTCTCTCTTCCTCTCGCTCAAATGCAGTTGCCCCCTTCAGTTACTCACCTCATAATTGCTGCTTTCAAGTAGTGACAAGATGGGTGAATAATGAATGGGTGATCAGGGGCTAGACATAAAAATACCCGACCCATGGGGACCCATGGGTACCCATAGATTTGGGTTGGGTATTTTTCTAACCCATGGGTATGGGTATTTGGGTATTTGGGTATTTGGGTATTTTTTT
>PUHP01000610.1:700-16239 GCA_006783085.1 Colletotrichum shisoi | reverse complement strand
CCTTTTCGGCCCCCCCCCCCATTTCGGCACCCCATTTACACCAAAAGTGCTAGTTTTTACCCTACCTTTCTAAAACTAACTATAAGAGCTATAATAAACTCAAAATAGAGGTTTTATAGGAATTTATTTATATTATAAGGAAAAAAATTAATAATAAGTATTTCTACTATATTATACTAATAATAGTAGTAAGAATAGTACTTTCTAATTTTATATATAAAATACTATAAATAGTTAATAATAGTAGTATATATTTATTTTCTTACTATAAAATAAAAGTCTACTTTATTTATTTAAATTTTTATTATATAAAAATAGTACAGAAATCTACTAAAGCTTATACTTTGTATTATTAAGTACCCTATTCTATAATAAATATTTTACTATATGAAAAGTTTACTAGTATATTTATATTTATAGAATAATACTATAAGAAAAAAGAAAATAAGTATCTAAGTATTTTTTTAATCTATCGCTTATTAATATATACTGTTACTTATATATAATTTAATTATATAAAATTTATACTACTAATTATACTTTTTAAAAAAAACTCTTAATTAGTATATAAAATACACTAATAAAATTTATACTTATACTACAAAGTATATACTATATTTAATTAACTTAATATAGTATTTTCTAAAACTTTAGGTTAATATCTATGTATAGGTACTTTTACTTATTTTATAGCTCTTATAGTTAGTTTTAGAAGGGTAGGGTAAAAACTAGCACTTTTGATGTAAATGGGGTGCCGAAATGGGGGGGGGGCCGAAAAGTGGGTAGTCTGACTTATGTCGCATCAAGGCCGCCCCAAGCCGCAGAACACGAATGAATTGTGGAGCTTTCAAGTTGTCGTGTACATTTTTCACTTGGATCTCTAGCCTCAGACAAACCGAATGATGCCCCTTAGTACTGTTTTGACACACCCGATTGCTCCGCATCAGTCATTCTGCACAAAAAGCTATTATCAGGGCTGCAATCAGCTGGTACAATTTGGCTTTTGTAGTTGAAGCCCGTGCAAGCTGCTGGAGGCAAGCTGCTACCTCTCTCGTTCACTCAAGGATCTCTGGCTGGTTCAACATCAACGCAAAGCGGCTGCAGTTTCCAATGACTGTTACTGATAGTCCCACGGATCGTCACCCCAGTCATCTCCTGAATAGTCGACCACAGGCTTTTTAGCCCATTTGTCTTGTAGACCAGGCCCTTTAGTGGCCGGGGCGACGTCAGGGGCATGTTTTGACTGTGCTTTCGAGAAGAGCGGCGCTACAACAAGCTCTTCATTCACTGGAAGTGTACCCTCGTTGTGCCTCTGCACTGGGGATGCTGGTCGTTGAAGGGTCTGCTCTGGGTTGACGGCCGCGTTTGACGGACCCTGCTGCTGCGTCCGGGGAGCGTTGACATGTCTCTCAACATTCACCAGTTGTGGTTTCAGTATTGGTTGTGCCTGTGCTTCTGATACATCCATAGTAGATACAGACGCAGAATCTGACTGGTTATCAACTGACTGCTCTACTGGCAGCAATGTCCCGACTGATGGAACACTCGTCGGCCGCTCTTCCACTTGCTCGCAAATGGCCTGCTGTTGCTGAGCTGCAAACGGTGGTTCGGAGTACGATACTGTAGTCAAAGATAGCGTTTCCTGGGCCGGTGGAACTTGGCCGCTGTTCAAAGGGGGATGCGGATTGCCGTTGACTTGGTTTTGTGCCACGCTTTGATTGCTCACCGGTATCGAGAGATTTGGCGGAATGAAAGGCAAATGGTCAAAGTTAGGGGTTGTTTTTGGATTGGCAACAGTTGTTGGACTTTGCGGCTTGTTGGCGACTTGAATCGAAAGATGGGGATCGGCGCGACTGTCAAGGGCGACCAACTGTGGCGCCGGAGGGGCACCATCTGGTGAGTTCTGTGCTATTTGCAACTGATGCGGAGGCGGCGGCTTCTTAAGAACCGAATGCTTGTTGCCCTTCATGAGCTTGGAAAGCCAGCCCCCCTTTTCTTTGTCCTTTGCGGCATGCTGCATGACTGGCGGCGTCGATCCTGGGCGCCTGACACTTTGCAGCGGCGCGGCGTTCGGGTTTATTGGCGAGTATGGCTGGAATGGATTGCCTGCGACTGGAGAGTAGCCAGGATGCGGCGGTAAACCAACCGGGCTCATCGGCTGCGGACGTTTCGAGAAGTAATGCTGTGCACTCGACGGCTGCTGGGAAGCCTGGTTCACCATCTCCTCTACAATGTAACCTCGGGCGGATTCGGCAGACGAGGGGTAGGCAGATGCAGACGACGGGTTCAAACTAGAGCCCTGAGAGGACCGGCGGGCATCTCGAGAACTCCCAGGAAACGAGGCAGTCGCAACTGCGTCCATGGGGTTCTCCGTGTGTTCTTTGATAGAATGTAAGTGATGGCCCGGGGATCTGATAGGGGTCGAGGGAGTCATGGGACCGTGTGTATTCTGCGACGGCGGTATTACAGTCGGACGTGCTGGGCGCAATGACAGAGGCCTGACTGCTGGAGAGTCGGTTTCAGTTGGATATGGTGGTTGCGGGTCGAGGGGGGATTTCGCGACCGGCGGCAACCCAAGGGACTCTCCTGTCTGCGTGGGGGAGGGATGCGCTGATTGCGGCCTTGGAACGTTCTGCGCAGCCTCTGCGACATCATCAACATGACCTGACCACTGTTGGCCCTGGCCTTGATCAGACACTTCATATGATCCGAGTGATGCTGGTTGTGAACTGCGCTGGGCCCCAGGCCCAGCCAAACTGTCGGAGGGCAAGGAGTGGCGGCGACTGGATGCTGGCGAGCTCGAGCTACTGGACAATTGCTGGCTGGACGCTTGCTGAAAATCGGTTGTCGACGCGGGGATCGGATGTGTTTGCGGAACTGTGGGAAGGTAAGGACCCTGGCTTGCCTGTTGCCTCGGATTTTCTACCAAGGTCGTTGGAGACGGACCAGAGAAGGATGCGGGTCTCGAGCCTGCAGGACGTGTGGGAACATGTTGGCCAGCAGGGCCTGTTGTATCTTTTGATGACGAGGAATCGACATTGCCCCCACGGAAAAAGCCAGAGGACGAGCGTCTTCCACCGCTCTCTAGAGGCGAAGGTGTTTGTAAAGGCATGGAAGACTGGCTTCCCGTCGGCGGGCCAAGGGACGAGACTTCGCTGGAGGCATACGATTGTTGACGTGCCATTTCACCGCCCGGCGGCGAACGCGCTGGCATGGACGACTGCATGGCCTTAGTTTGGCTCGAGGAGCCTCGCTGTTGACGAACGTCGCTTTGCGCCCTGGGGCGCTGCATGAAATCGGGCAAAGGCGGTGCGGATCTAGCTGACGACCTATCCTGATGCGATGAAGGCTGGGGCTGGACCGTCGACGGCTTCTGTATAGGCGTCGTTTCGACTCGGTGAGCCTGGGGCCGAGATCCTAGAGACCACTCGGGGCCACGGGCTGAAGAAAGAGATTGTGGAATACTGCCAGGCGGAGGCAACGCTGAATATTGGGTTGCCTGGGGAGATTGAGGCTTTTGTTGATGCATGCGCCCCGGCTGGAAGGCCGTGTAGTACACTGCGTTCTCTACAACTCGGGCGGAAGGGGGCTTAGAAGTAGGTTGCGCTGGAAGAGAGGGGCCCGGAGCAGCGTGTCTGGAAGTGCTTGCATCTAGACAAGGGGCGGGTGGCGGAAGCGCGGATTGCTGAGATCGACCTTGAGGTTGTCCTCTTGCCGGCTTCAACACGGACGGGACATGTTGCAAGACGCCCTGCGACCCCGGCTCCCCGTATGGAACAACGCCAATGGCAGTATTCGGGCCTTGGGCACCGTCTCTGAGCATCGACGTCAGTACCGAATTCGCAGTATAAGGACCCGAGGGCTGGCTAGGGTTGATTGGAACTTTCGGCGGCACTTGAGGAGGCTGCAGGACGGATGGCATGCTGGTTTGATCGATCGTGTAACGGGGCCCCATCATCAATGACATTTCTCTTGATAGAGAGTTGCTATAGTTTCGGTGCTTGGAGTCGGGGGCTTCTCTGCCCGTTTCGACCGGGGTTACGCTGCTTGTTACCCCAGGGACGTAAGGCTGATACTTGCTTTGGCGTGCCGTTGAATTCGAAGGCTTCCGCTTAATCGCGAAAGGCACGTCTTGGGCGCTAGGCGGGGTGCTCCGCCTCCGTTGGGGAGCTGCTGGTTGGGGCGGCGAATTGTCAGGGCGGCGGTCGTTCCCGGTAGCCTCAGAGCTTCGCGCCGATGAGCCTTGCGGCCCGCGAGTCGGCGACGATGTTTGAGGCCTCGAACCAGTCCCAAAGGTTGCTCCGTACAGAGCTTTGTCGCTCATAGTTGTCTGATGAAGCAGGTCGTGAGTCGATTGCGTTGGCGGCTTGAGGTCCGAGGGACTCGTCCGTTCAGGCAATTCGGCAATGCCAAATTCGGCGACTCGCGTCTCTATAGGGGCCAGTACGGCATTGTCTGCCATTTCTACGGGATCAGGACGGGTCTCAATATGAGCTGGGGCGGTATGCTCTGTTGCCATTTCGGCCATGATCCCTACGGGGTCCCACGGCGGCGGCTGGAACACAGACGAAGGTTCGGGTCCCTGGCGAGGCTTTTCGACAGAGTCTAACAGGGGAACATCAGGAGAAGCCGCAACGGTATCGATGGCCACGGGTTGACCTTGAGTCTTGGTGAAGATGGGTGATTCGGCGGGAGGGAGCGCCGCTACGGGCTCCTGCACGGCGGTTGGATCTTGCGCCGCCGGCACGCTGTTGATAACGGAAGGGGTGTTGGCCTCGCTCTGGAGAGGCGACACACCCGACCTCTCGCTAGTCGCGTCGAGCAATGCATTGTTCTTCGCGTTTTGTTCGGCGCCGTCGCCTCTGTGTGCTCGCTTGGGAGGCCCGTTCCGGTCGTCTTCGTCTGCCTCGGGGCTGACATCGACGTAGGCACCGGGGCCCAGATACATGAAGTTTTCTGGCTGGAAAAAGAAGTCATCCTCGTAGTCGTCCTTGCCCAAAGGCCCTCCGAAGCCACTTCGATTCATGCCAAAGTCGTTGAGGGGCCCGCCGGTGGCGCGCATTTTGGATACTGGGTCACCTTCGAGGGTGGTGCGTCTCTTCAGCTGTTGCTGACTTTCCAGCTTCTCTTCGGGGGCGAGCTCGGGGGCCGGAGCGAAGTTGTCTACGAAGTCGGGAAACTCGTCGCCCTCTTTTGGGAAGTGGAACTGGACGTGACCATTTGGCTTGTAGCGGTAGAACCAGCGAGCGCCATCATAGTCCCATTCCCAGCCGGGAGGGAGGCCCGACATGGTGATGATTCAACAGTGACTGGTAGAATGGGGAGATACTTGGTGGTGTGCGATGTGACTGCGAGGATCGCCAAGACTGTTTGTCGCCCCGGGATGTCAGCTGTACGAGGAAGTCAAGCCGGCAGTCTCGGTCAGGAATGATGATCCTTCGGAGCTTCGACTCGGATCTAGGTGTCGTGGCACAGCAGCTGTCGCGCGGGGTGAGAAGAACGCCGGTTCAAGGTGCAAGTCTCAGGACGCGGTGGTGAGTACGCGGTGTCATATTCGCGTCCGAGGATCGTCGTAGCAGCAACAGGAGCAGCAACGATCATGTCGCGAGCAGGATATGGAAGAGAAGGAGAAGAGAAGGGGGGCCGGTGGAGGAAAACGTGGCGTCGGGCGTTTTTCTGCGACATGACTCCAATACTCCAATAGCGCAGGGCAGTCGATGGGTTGCCAGTTGGACAGGGCGGAACGGCTAGACTGGATCGAGAGAAGCAGTGCGGCTGAGCTGAGTTGCCTGCCGTGATGCAGATGGGTTTGGGAGGAGGAGGATGAATAAGACGAGAATCCAAGTCCCCAGCCAATCAGCCAATCAATCGCCACACGGGGAATGGGGCGCGTGCTGCTCCACTACCCAATGCGGGTTGGGCTTTATTTTTAGGGGTCTTGGGGCGTCTTGGGGCGTCTTGGGGGCTCGTGGGTGGCATTCTTCGGCTGCTTCAGTGACGACCGTGCGATGAAGACGGCCGGATCCCGGGCGTTTGTCCCACTTCAGCTTGGTTGAGCGACTCTTACTGGATCCACACTGAAGGCGGCTGCTGCTACTGCTGCTGCTATTGCTGACCTGACTCTGCATCTTCAGTTTTCCGCAACGGACTTGGATGACCTTTGGACATCAAGTTGTCTAGTCCTCAGGTAAGGTACGGTACGGGGCGGATAACTTACTCTATGAAGTTCATCATGGCGGAGCAGGCGAAACGGTAGGTAGCTGATTCATCATCCTATAACACTTGCATGCCGCGTGCTCCAAGCTCTTCTGTAAACCCTGTTCAAAGATCCGATGACACCTGCAATCATCACCTTTTGTACACTAAAAAAAGGACGAACCCGCCCTGCGCCAGGGCCAACCCCTGCTGCTGAGGGCCATCCGGGAATAGCATCATCCCACTCCACCCACGCCTGTCAACAGTCAACCACGCCTGTCAATCTGATGAGAAGAGGGACTTTCTCCCCCCCACCTCCCGCGCCTTCCCCTCACATGCCACGATGCTCTCGTGGCAAGCTCACCAAATCACACATTGACAAGACCCAAAGCAGCAGGAGGGGGTGGTAACCGTGGAAACAATGATTCGAATAGGATAGGAAGCGATTCAACGTTACAGAGTACAGTATCCACAGTTGCTGCGTCCTCGACACTATGCTCCGTTTACCAACTGACAACCTGGGACAGGACAGAAAGATCGATGCAGCTCGGCCTCGCCCACGCCGCTTCCCGTTGTGATTCATGACAAATGATGCACATCGAGGCCCTCGTCCTTCCGAGTACGGATACGTGCGACGTGTTGCAGAACAACCGTGGCTTCCCGAATGTGTTGTCGTCTAATACATCATACAACCCGCTTCGTCCGTCCCGAGACACCTCATCATCCGAGGAAAGAAAGAATACAAACCTCAAACTTTCTCCCGGCGAGGGATCAAAGCATGGATTACAGCCACAGCCTTCGCCTGCCTTCCCCTGGACCTGCGATGGATCATGGATGCAGTAGCAGTCATTTGCCGCTGTATTTGGTGTCCTCTTTCCAATCCCGTCACCCGTTCCCAGACACGAAAGACATGTCATGGCAGTGACCTAGCATCATCAGACATGAACCCCCCCCCCCCCTGGTAAGAGATGCAGTTTCACACGAGCTGCCTTCTTTCCTTTCCCGTCGTCGTTGACGTCTTGCTGTAGCATCGCTGGCCTCTCCTAGTGTTTTAAGTCTTCTCTCGTAAGTCCCCATCTTTTGCACTCCGTCTCCTGAACAACACCTCTTCATCACCGCACTTTTGGACCTCTCCTCATTACCTCGTTCTTCTAGTTCCCTCTGTGTTTTCTTGGTTTTCGTCATTCGCTCTTCTCTACCTTGGAATTTACCTCCACTCCCGACATCTCACCAAGATGACCATTTCCCGCGCCCTCAAGGCCTTAACCGCCATGACTTCCCTGAACCTGCAGAAGCACGCTCACTTCAATCCGAACCAGAACTTGGTTCTGGCTGACTGCGGCATTGGTTCCAACCCAGAGAACCAGACCTGGTCCACCTCGCGCCAGATGAACTGGTACCAGGGTGCTATCTGGTCAACTCCCGCCGAGACCGATCCTGCCCCTCCTGACCTGATGGTTCAGATGCCATACGGCGACGGAACATACCCCTGGAACTTCCACGGTGCCTCCGCCACCTTTTCCAACGGCGAGACCTGGTCCGCCTGGATTGAAGATGGCACCCCGGAGCTCTTGCGTGCCGGAAAAGCCATGAGCACGAAGGACGGCGGTACTACTCTCTGGTGCTACACTTACCGAGGACGTCCTGTCGGTTTGAGCGTCTCTGGCAACTCGACCTGCACCTCGGCCTTTGTCTGCAACCATCTCGAGACTGGCCCTACTCCGTGGGCCCGGATTCCCGGCGCAGGTGTTCCCGCAGACAACGGCACCGTCATCACCGATGGTCCAAGCAACTCATCCGTCACCGGGAACACCTTGGCTGTCCAGATTGAGGCCAGCCCCCGTCCCGCTGTCTGGTATGGCACCATCAACCACTTCCTGAGCAGCATCCTTTTTACTATCGACGGCGTTTGCAGTCCCAACCCCTTTTCTAACCGTCTCAACTCGACTGTCACGGCCCGCTGCCAAGGAACCAACGACACACCCCTCAATTTCTTGCCTGTGCTCTTCAACGTCCTCAAGAACCTTGGATCGCTCCCCGGTCCCAATGGCTACTTCGTCCATAACCACGGACCGGCCCCCTTTGCCAACGATACCTCGGACGATACCCTCACTCTTCCTACCACCTTCAACCTTACCGCCTACGACATGCTGACAGGAGAGCTCAAAGGCTTCATTGGCTACGAAATCAAGTGGTCGGAGCCAGGCATGGGCATCCATTGCAGCGAGTGCAACACCACCCAGTTCGATACAGACTACAACACGGCCGTCGCTTCGGCTTTCGATGTGCTGTATCCCACTTATTCCCAGATTGTCATTGAGAGCAAGTGTACATTTGACACTCTTTGTTGGTAATGGATTTTCGGACGCGATGATTTGATGGAGGGTAAAGGGGCCTCGGATGGTATGTTTTGGTCGTGTATTGGTAACGCGGATGGTTTTCAGGGTGTGCTTGGCCTTTATTGATTACCTATGGTATATATAACCTTCCAGTCTGGCATGTTTACCAGGCAAAATCGAAGTTCTGTGTTTGGCATGATGTCTCAAGCACCTGGCTCCGTGTTCACTGGATATTTCTCTCTCAACTGCCTTGTTCAATGTCTAATCACCCCAACCCGGTCTGGGTCTGCAGAGTGCCAGTTTGACTCGTCTTTTCCCCCGGATTCCAATGAGTCCTTGACGTGATGGCAAATCCAAAAAAAAAAAAAAAAGACACCCGACTCCGAGATAAAAAAAACCTAGGCATAGTATGGACCCAGCGCGCTGATTCATAAAGTCCACTTTGTGTTCGATAGCAAGCCGATGCCGACCGAGGGAGCAGGTCGTGTCAAGTTAACATGCTCTTTTGTCTTTCCAAGTTCCACCCAAGACGCTCAACCGTACGTCTCGGACTACCAGCTAACAAACGTCGCGCATCAGTTGCCGCACTCGTTCCCCTGGCCCCCCTCGAGCCGTCTTCTGCTCTTGCGTTTGCTTGGCGTGCGGAAGTGTTTTGCTGCCATGCTGGTCACTTCGATGTTATTTTCCAAAAGCGCTGCTATGATGATACGCAACGCTTACACTACGCAACTTTGCTCTTACACTACGCAACTTTGCTCTCCCGTATCTGAGGATCAGACGTTGTGTGACTGTAGAGGACGGCCGGGGTGTTTTCAGAGCCTGCCCAACAACGGCCGATCGGGAACCCCCGATCTTCAGTCCTTCAGCCCAGGACGGGCTCAAGAGTCAGGGGGGGCTGTCGACATCGGCCGGTCGCCTCACGTGAGTTGGGCCAACGAGGGAGGGCTACCTGCTTTAAGCGTTGGCAATCGGTCAAAAGACGTTTTTAGATGCGCGCCGCAAAACGTTGGGCATCGAGGGCTTTTGCTTATTTATGTCAGGGCCGGCTGAGGGCGATTGCACGCCGAAAACCACGGAGGTCCGGTGTCATGTCGTGGCTTGCGAGCCTAATCATCACATTCAGCGGCCAAAGCCGGAGTTTCTGGCAGTGGACTAGGAGCGGAGGAAATTGGCCCCGCCCGGTCTTGGTGACCGCAATGCTCCCGGGCGAAGCTTCTGTCACGGACTGCTATCGAAAGGAGTGAATTTTGAATCGAGATCTCTATTGGGTATTTTACCCCGATTTCAGTCTAAGAAACGGTTCGCTCTGAAAGCCTTCCCAGGCTTCTTTTTATCATACACACAAAGCCGATGCCAATTTATCCGGCTTGAACTCCGTCAACACCCGCAGGACTCGGGGGTCCTAAATAGAACCCCCTTCGTATCCATTGCTTGAGTGATCATGCACAACCCAATCTGTCATCTCCTCTTCTCATGCTTCTTTTCCTCTGACATTTCTTTCGCTTCGCTCGACAATTCCATTACAAATATCGCATTATGAAAGGAGTGTGTATGCGTCCCAAATCTTGGTGACAATCTAGGAAAATTTGTGATCTGCAGACAGAGAGCAGACCCAAGAGGGACGCCAGGCTAGACGATATCGCCAGTCTTCGTCCTACTGGAGCTACGAGGGCGGCCGAAGAACCTATGACGCTGCGAGCCAGACTCGTGAGACTGCCTCGAAGCGGCGGCGCCAGAAGTAGAGCTCTGAGGGCGCTCAAGGTCGGCTCGCTCGCGGATGCTCTGGAGGCGCGAGATGTGGGGCTGGTGAACTTCTCTACGAGCCTCGAAGACGTCTTGGAAATCGCTCCAGTTGTCGTCGATAAAAGGCACCACACCGGTGCGCGAGTCGGCGCGGGAGCGAGTAACAACAGCCGGGCCAGCAGAGGTAGAGTGGGCGAGTGAGTGGTGCGACTGAGCATCGCCCGCCGTAGCAGGCGTCGAGGGCTCGTTGCCACTGGGACCAGGCTTGGACGAGTCGTACGAAGGGGGGGCGCCGCCAGCCCAGTAGAAGGGGGTGTCGCGGGAACCACCGGGTTGCACCTGCCAAGGGCCCTGGAGACCGACGCTACGGACTTCGGCCATGAGCTGCGCGGCGAATTTGTTGTGCCTCTGAAGACGGAGAAGCTCGTTCTGGAAGTTGGACTTGTGGAAAAAGATCAAGTTCATGGTGAAGGACTGGACCTCGTTGAGAGTCCTGACCTCGCTAATGATGCGGGGTTGGTAGTCGCGCTTGTTTTCCAGGCAGAAGTTGAGCATGCGGGACTTGAGCTCGTCGATAAGCTCCGGGTCGGTTCCGAAACCAAGCTTGAGCTCGATGGGGTCGGCGAGGCCGGCAGATCGACGCTGGTTCAGAATGAAAAGGGTATTGAGAACGCTGTTGGGTGCCTGGACGATGTGGCCCTCCATTTTCTTGAACTCGGTGTAAAGCAAAGAAATCTCGGTAACATAGTAGTCATCGCCAGTTCCCAGGGTACCAGTGTTGCCGTAAACCGTGACACGGTCACCAACGTCGAAGGGGTGCTTGACGAAGACGAAGATGATGGACTGCAGGAACTCCTGGGCAGTGGCCTGAAGCATCCAAGCGAGACCGAGAAAGCTGGAACCGGCAGAGGCCAGACCGGCGGCGGCAGAGCCCGAGATAATGGAGATGAAGACGATGATGGCGATGATGACGATGATGAAGAGGAACACCTTGTCGAGCTTCTTGATGACGGAGTCGAGATCCTTGAGCGAGGCAGCGATGGCCTTGCGCTCTAGATGAATTTCATTGCAGGTTCCCTCCATCTCTTGCATGGAGATGTCGCCGTTGAGATCCTTGTCGAAAATGCTGAAGGCGTGCTCTGCTTCTTCAGCCGTCTTGAAGGCACCCTGCATATCCTCGAGGAAGATGGTCTCCTGGCCTTCTTTGGCCAAGCTGCGGAAGATGAGACGAGCGAGAGAGTGGGCCGAAGCAGTATTGCGTAACATCTCGTAGGTGATCTTGCGGGCGTGGTTGAAAGCGACCTTTCGTCCTATGAAATCGTTTCCAACGCGCGCCGCCACACCGCCGGCCTTATTGAAGACGGAACGGACATTTTGGCCCACGACACCCATGGGAGTGCGGGCACCCGATCTGTTGCCGTTCTCCGTCGTGAGCCAGATGGAATCCTCGCGGTTGATGCGCATCTTGGAGTGCTCGTACAGGTGCACGAGATGGTCGATATCGCTCTTGTTGGTCTCGATTCGCTGGACATAGGTGCGCTGATGGAAAGAAGTCGCGATCCACTGGATGCAGATCTTCTCGGCCCAGTTGAGGGCTGCCAGGACGAAGAACGCGATGATGACCTTTTGGACAACATCGATCCACTGAACGGGAGGCAAATCATCTTCGTCCTCATTGAAGTTGTCCGGCAAGACGCGGTGACCGTTGAGGATGGGGGAATGTGAGCAGAGGACGGCGAGCATCCACATGAAGAGGGCGGTGTGCAGCTCAAGGCCCTGTCCAATATCCTTCCACTTCTTGTGGTTGCTAGAACCCATGACTATAGCGATGCCGCCAAAGATAAGCGGCATGAAGCTTGTGATCATGCGGGAGCCCCAAAGTGAGCCCCAAACAACCTCGAGCCAAATGCCGAACCAGGTGAGGTACACACCGTTGGCGCCGCCGACGGCTGAGCTCTCAGGAACGACGGCAAAATGACCGAGGAGGACGGGAATGAGCAGAAGGGCGGCGCCGGGAATCATGTAGACAGAATAACGGAAGACACGAGGGAACTTTCTCAGCCACTTCCAGAGGGCGAAGGCAAAGGCGCCGGCTTTCTTTTCGGGGGGCGGCTTCACGGCATCGACAGCCGTGGGGTTGGTCGCGAAGACGTCCTCGGGCTCGGGCTCTCGGATTCTACCCTGACGGGAGCGCTGTTGCGACAACTCATGTTCCTGGTTGGAAACGAAGCGTTCAGCGCGCAGAAGTTCGAGGTCGTCGTTCAGACGCGAGGCCTGTTCGCGGGAGTCTTGGGGAGATATGGGGCCGGGGCCATGTGCGTCGGTAGGGAGGGGGAGAAGATTGTCGGTATTGAGGCGGGTCATCTTCTCCTGCTGAGGCGGCACGGAGCTGGGATCCGTTGCCGTCTGGAGGCTATCATCTGTGTGAGAAGAGCGCTTCTCATTTTCGTCCGAATTGGAGCGGTCACGATTCGTTGGAGTCGTCATGCTGGGCTGGGCGAAGGAGCCAGGCTGGGCTGACGCGTGGGATGTGATGTATTGTGGGTGTAAGTGGGCGAGAATAGAATGCGGACAGGAAAGTTGGATGAGTGTGCTGCGGCGAGCGTGAACGGTGATTTGTAAGATGATTTCAATCGATATTGGCTCGTCCGTAAAGATGACGAAAGGGTGGGAAATGGCCGACTTGGACAAACAGCAATGCCCGAATGAGGCGAATGGCGGCTTGTGTTGATGGCCGAGTACGCTTGAGCGCGGTCGGTTCGTTTTGATGCACGCCGCTGTATTTCTCGGTGAAGGCCAAGTTCAACGACGCGGGGCCGGGAACAGCCGGTGAATAAAGGAATGATCCAATTGCTTCGAGTAGTTATCGTAGTTGTCGTCTCTCCGGATTACAACTCATTCGCCGACGTGGTGTAGGGCTGGCAAATTGATTGAGAGACCGAGAGTCTTCTTCAGCCAAGAAGAGACGCAGTGCCCGTTGTGTTGCGTGTTGGGAAGCTGCTCAGCGCTGGTGCCTTCCCTCTTGTTTCTTTGCTTCTGTTTTATCCCCGTGGGTGAGGTGTAGCGGCAGGAACTACTGGGGAAGGAGAGCAGAAGAGCCGGGGAAAGAGCTTCTTTTGGGCAATACGAAGGGGGGGGAGAGAGTGAGGAGGGGGACGTGGGTGAAATATCTCTTGGATGCAACAACACCAAGACAAGTGGAAAGTCAAAGGTATTGCTGCGCATGTGGATACGCTTCACTACCCTGACAGGTGCAGCAGGGACCAGGCAAGGAACCGCGACCGAATAGGCAATGGGTACAGAGTACAGAGAACAGAGTGCTCGGAACAAGTACCTACAGGTATTCATTCCCCTGTGTGTGGATGGATCGATATGTGGATGAGTATGTACGGATATACCTGTGTGTTTGTCCCTCCGGGTCCAGGTTCAGAGATCGGATGATAGGCCATGGATGGATGGGAAATGGGAAAGCGAGAGGACAAACACAGTCAGGGAAAAAGAGCAACCAGAGGAGAAGCTACTGGCGTCCAGGTGCTTCGCCGATGCGAGGATGCTCTCCCCCCGCTCTCTCCCTCTGGTATTGTCGGTCATTTAAAGAAACAGGGACTCCTGTGAGGAGGAAAAAACTGGATCTTGATCCCGGTCGCGGTTGTTTGAGCTCAATGAATCAACGGGGACCCGAGACCCCCCCCCAAGTGACCAGAAGGCCCAGCGCGGCCGGCCTGTCGACGACTGTGTTGTATGTTATTGTGTTGTGCTGCGGCGCCACGTCGCCCAGAAATAAAACTGGGGATGCGAAATGCTGATCAGGTCCAGGGGGCGTCTTGCTCGTCATGAACATTTACGAAAAAGATTGGGTCCCCATATTTCTAAGCTGGAGTCAAGGAGGTCGTGGTGGTATTCTTTTTCGGGAAGACTGGATGGAGTGGTACAGATACACTGACACCGTACGGATACTCACTGCTACTTGTACCCAAACTATCTATCTACCTAGGTAGGTAGGTACGTCAAGTGGGTGAGCGAGTGAGTGAAGAAATCAGTGAGTCGAGTTGGTGAGGAAACTGAGTGACTAAGTGACCATCCGATCAAGTCGAATTATTGAGCTTGGACGGCCGTGGGCGGGATGCGGTCCGTGGTTTATTTTGACAGAAAAGAGCCTCTGCATCTCCGGCCAAGGAAGCCGGGTTGGACAATGCTCGCATCTTACGGTCCCGCCAGCATGTTGCCTTCAGATACACAGAATTCCCTCTATGCTGCGCCGTGCCCGTGCCCGGCGTCACCACCGTCCTCCCAACCCGCTGCCACGGTCCATGGAGGGGAGACCATGAATAACCCGCCCATCAGGTTGATTGCGCAGAAGCGCCTCTGTGGGCGATAAGGCCATGGCTGCTTCTTCGCTGCAACATTGCAATTAACCCAAGGGGCTGTTGGCTGTTAGTTGAGACTCTGCCAATCTGCTCTTCTGCAGCACGGTCTATCGCCTTGCCGTGCACTGCATTCTGCTGTGCAATGTCACCCAAACACCACGACATCGGACCGCATGGTGTCTATCGCCTTGCTCCCTCCTCAGCAGCTCTAAGCTGAAAGACGGCTAGCGTCCCGCGGGCATCCACCCTTGGGGCGGACAACCAGCTAGCCTCCAAAAGCTACACTCTCAGACTCCCATCATCGTCATCTTCTCCATCAGCCTTCATCATCGTCGCATCTGCGCACTGAGGCGACGGACGCGAATGCAAATTCGATTCCCCCCTCATCCGGGACACGAAACGAACACTTAGTCGAGTCGGGAACCGAAATGCACACTAGTCCGTGAATCAAACAACGAAGTCTGGGTGTCAGCGAACCCCCACACTCCTCGAGATCGCCTGTCATCGCGATCCTCTCCCGCCCCCCCTGTGGGAGCGCAACTGTAGCTACGCACCGTCCGAGTGGGTGGTGTGGCGCCCTGTGAGACTGTGAGGCTCTCCCTCTGCTGCGTTGCACTGAACCGTCTCTCTCCCGTTCCGCGAATAGACGATCCCGGGTCATGCCCTGCCTTTCCCACGCTGCCGCTCGAATCGCTGTGGCGGTCAAGGGAACGGCGTGAAAAAAAAGGGCTGATGGGTTGGTACACCATCCATCGCGCACATGGGCGCCACCTCCCATGTCCCCTACAAGTGTTGTGTTGCAAGCCACCCTCAACAGAAATAGCGTGTACTGCATTGGCGGTGGTGGTGAAGGTGGTGAAGCTGTAAAACAGACGGACGGGGTCACAGTGGTCGT